>QHHG01000353.1:0-41494 GCA_004367055.1 Fusarium sp. NRRL 66335
AGCTGGACAAGCGTGCTTCCCGCCGGCCCCTCCTCCTCCTCCTACTCTCCCTCTTCTTCCTTCTTGTCGCCGTCACTCTGGCTTCCTCAAGAGCTTTCTCCCGCCTCGGCTCTCTTGCGAATCATTTCAGATTCCAAGCTCCACGAACTATTCTATCAAGAAGACAGCTTGTGACAAGCAACATGGCTACTCCCGACAAGTACCGTAACCCTCCTCAGGCGCCGCCTCTGTTCACCGCCACCCCCGACTCGATCGCTGCCGACACCAAGAAGCTCTGCGATGCTACCAAGGATGTCCTCGACTCTGTCGCAGCCAATGTCACCGCAGACAAGGCTTCATTCGCTAATGTCCTCGAGCCCATCCTCGTAGATGAGAACCTGGCTGCCACTCAGCGTCGCATCTTGACCTTCTACCACCATGTTTCAACAGACAAGGAGCTCCGTGATGCTTCTACCGAGTCTGAGAGAGTCTTCAACGACTTCGGTATCGAGTGTAACATGCGAGAGGATATCTTCAACGCTGTCGACGCAGCTTTCGCCAACCGAGCATCTCAAGACCTCACCAAGGAGCAGGCACACGTTCTCGAGAAGGAGAGGAATAAGTACATCCGAAACGGGCTTCGTCTACCTGCTGGACCTAAGCGAGACCGATTCAAGGAGATCCAGAAGCGTCTGAGCGAGCTTGAGATCAAGGGCCAGACAAACCTCAACGAGGAGAAGGGAGCCATCTGGTTTACTCCTGAGGAGCTTAAGGGAGTTCCTTCCGACGATATTGATGTCGACTCACTCGAGAAGGGTACCGGCGAGAACGAGGGTAAGGTCAAGCTCTCTTTCAAGTACAACCATTACTTCCCACTTATCAAGTATGCGATCGATGCCGATACCCGTCGCAAGTACACTATCGCGGAATCCAACAAGGTAAGATCTAATTGGCACTTTACTAATGGAAAAGGCTAACCGAGCTTGCAGGCCAATGTCAACGTTCCTATCTTCCAGGAGATCATTACCCTCCGAGATGAGGCCGCACGACTTCTCGGTTACGAGAACCACGCAGCTCTGCGCATTGAGGAGAAGATGGCCAAGAGCCCCGCCGCTGTTCGATCTTTCCTGGACGACCTTCGAACACGACTTGCCGAGGGTGGCGCCAAGGAGATTAACGCCCTCAAGGAGTACAAGAAGAAGGATTACGAGGAGCGTGGCCTCTCATTCGACGACAGCTTCTACATGTGGGACACATCATTCTACTCCCGAATCCAGAAGGAGAAGGAGTACAGTGTTGATGAGGCCAAGATCTCTCAGTACTTCCCCGTTGAGTCGACTTTCGCTGGCATGCTGAAGATTTTCGAGGAGATCTTCGGTTTCGTTTTCGTTGAGCTTAAGCCTGAGGAGCGAGCTAGACTCAGCCCTACTGGCAAGGCCGAGGATATTGTTTGGCACGAGGATGTTCTGATTTACAGTGTCTGGGATGACGAGGCTTCAGGCTCCAGCTTCAACGGATACCTGTACCTTGATCTTCACCCTCGTGACAACAAGTATGGTCACAACGCCAACTTCAACCTGGAGCCTGGTTACGTCACTGAGGATGGCAAGAAGCACTACCCTGTTACTGCCCTTGTCTGCAACTTCAGCAAGCCAACACCCAAGAAGCCTTCTCTGCTGAAGCACCACGAGGTTGTGACCCTGTTCCACGAGCTGGGTCATGGTATTCACGACCTGGCTGGACGCACCCGCTACAGCTACTTCCACGGAACCTCCACAGTGCTTGACTTTGTCGAGGCTCCCTCTCAGATGCTGGAGAACTGGTGCTGGACTCCTAGCGTGCTTAAGTCGCTCTCTAAGCACTGGGAGACACAGGAGCAGATCCCCGATGAGCTCATTGAGAAGTTGGTTGCCACCAAGCGTCTCAACTCAGCTATTGGCGCACTTGGACAACTCACTATTGGTCTGTTTGACATGACTGTGCACACTCCTGAGTCTCACGAGGCTGTCAAGAAGCTTAACGCCGGCCGAACCTGGAACGAGCTTCGACATGAGATTTCCGGCACCAAGGGTCCTGAGGACCTTGGAGAAGGATAGTAAGTATTTGCGCCGAGATTTGTTCGAATGATGAAGCTAACTCATTATTAGTGAATGGGGTAACCGACACGCTGGGATCGGCCACTTTATTGGCGGATATGATGCTGGCTACTACGGATACCTCTACTCTGAGGTATTCTCGCTCGATATGTTCCACTCATTCTTCGCCAAGAACCCCATGGACGGCAAGGAGGGTCGACGATACCGCCACACCGTGCTAGAGAGAGGTGGAAGTATCCCTGAGATGGAATTCCTCAAGGAGTTCCTCGGCCGAGAGCCCAGCTCAGAAGCTTTCTACAAGGAGCTCGGACTCTCCTCATCTGCTTAGACAGACACAAGTTAACGTAGTAAAAGAAGACAGAAATGATTGAAATGATCAATTAGAACACGGGATCGGACTGTTATTGACGAACCACGTGTTGGCGTTGCACAATGATGACTACTAACTCCATGCCCCCTGGACTATGCAGTGATATACGAGAAAGGAATCTCGTATCTTGCAGCCACCCGCACGTAGATCCTGTTACCTGGGTCCCCGAGCCCATGCCATGACCACACTCTAATGTTGTTGTAGATGCAGGGTTGGCTGCATAGCGTTGTGTAACTAGGCATTATCGCCAAGTTACGGGTTAGGAATATGAGGCTGTACTATTGGGAATGATATGCTGGGTTTATGGGTTTATTGAATGCAATCAGCCGTTTATCTCCGGGAATAGAGCGTGATGCGGGATTCCTTGCGGTGAGGTAATGTAATGAATTGTATTTAAGCTTAAGTCCATATCCTTCAAGGATTATGTCACTGAATAGCAAGGTGTGGTTGAGTGAGTTAGGATGAACGCTTCGGCGGCCTGGGAGTCTTTGATCAATGGTGGAGTATGTAATTACGGGTTCGAACATGAAACTACTGCAAACTCTGTTCAAGGTTTGGCATCACGGATGGTAAGGAGGTTATTCGGCGAGGACTCGGTGAGGGAGTCCAACTGGATGAACCTAGGTATGCAGGTGGGTAACAGAAGAATTGTCCTCTAAGGCTTAGTTTATTAAAATAAAGTAACCTAAGAGCGGGTCTAGACTGGCATAAAATGATTAAACTATTTCGTCTCTTATGCTTTTAGCGGTTATTTCTTCTGACACCCCAAGGCTAGGTTACATTGACGAGCTGTTTCTCGGATACTCGGTCAACTTCCTTATCTTTGCAGCAGCGTAGCTTATCGCCAATAGTTGTCGATATGTTATATCTGAGATGTCTTACACACTTACATCTAGTGAATACTTGGCTCATAAAAAGTGGCATCATCCCAAAAATCTCGAACGCAGCCTTTAGAATCCGGGGGAAGAGAGATTCAAGGCGGAACCGCATCCCCGTTCTCCGGGCTTTAGTGCTGATTCTAGCAGATCCGGGGAAACCTTACAAGCGACCTCATGAACAGTTCATAATCGGAAGATAGAGATTCTTTCGGGGACATAGAACGGCGGTGGATCTCCGTGTGGCTGATCCCTATGGCCGTCTTCCAGCACCGTATGCCGTGGTGACATTCTTCAAAGGCAGTTGGAGATGGCTCTCTTGGAGAAAGACAGCCAATATCGTGCTCTAGATTTACCGGAGACTTTACCGGCAGCGACGGGGATGAGCGGGCTTCTGCCTCCGCGCCACTACCGTGCGGTTCATCAGACCACTCCAACATCTCCCCATCCTTGAGGGGAGGCAAAGGGAGCCAGTAGCAGTAGATGGTTTCGTAAAGGGTGGGGGTCAACAGCTGAGAATGACGCGGAATTTGCCATTGCATCTTCTTGTATAAGATGGATAAGGAAAAGAGAGTTTGAGCTTGTTAATGGATCTGCGGAGAAGGGCTAGGGATGGTTTGGAGCTATCATGGATGGCTTGCGCGGGGGAACGGGTAGTCTAAAATGGTGACTGCGGGGAAAGATGGGGTAACATTAACAACGGAGAGAAGTTGATGAGATGATATTATCATATTCAAATACAATTAATTGATAAATACATAGATAATGCATCACATTCTATTCCTGCCTGGAGATAAGTAGAAAGATAACTAGGAACCTCTAAGAAAGCCTATTGATATCTGCATGTCTCATCACCAAAACAGTATTATACCCAGCCAATGTATAGTATCGTAAAGCATCATAAGGTCTTATTTCACTCTGTAACTACCCGAGATGAGAAGTCCCAACTGAATTTCCGACTGACCGTATGCCCTTCTCATGCCGTGCTAACGACATTGGCGGCGTGGCTTAACAAAACGACTGGCCAAAAACCCTTCCAGGCCACGTTCCAGAAATGAATAAAAAAAAAAAGCCCCAAGCCTCAATATGCAGGTTCCCTAGCGTGCCGTCACCGTCTCTCCAACACGTTTTTAGCGGGCTGAGGTTCCAGGCGGCATGACACCCTTCTTTGCAGTAATAGGTTCCCGGTGTTTGCACCGCACGCTACGGATTTGCCGCCGGGACTGGACCGTGTAAGAAGGGTGTGGTTGAATAGCCTTCTTTTTGAGGATTTGGTTGTATCACAGAATGATTGGTTGGTATTTGATGGGTTGGGTTTGTCACTCTGATGATGTCTACAGTCCTCGGTTGAGTGGGAGCAGGGGTATCCTAATGCTGCAAATGAAGTGCCGAAGCTTTATATTCTATTCTTGCTTGTTATCATTTAGTCAATACTTTGACACATCGCTTAATAGTTGCAAGAATAGGGTCATAGGGACATGCAAACTGCCCTAACAAGAACCAAGGCCATTGAAGAGCAATGATACATGACTGAACCCTTGCTATAAGTGGTGCAGGAATACAGGGATAAGTTAAAAGCGTTTGATTCAACTAATACAGAGCAGACAAACAGCGGATCCGATGCCAACGGCAAACTAAAGAAAAAGGATAAAGCTTGTATTCGGTAGCGTAGGCAACTAAAATAAGAGGCGACAGGGAGGCGAAACAGTGCCAAGGGTTTTGAGATGGAGACAAACAAAAACAAGTACCCGAGGATCTCTTTAAGGACATGTTTGCGTCTGTGTGAGTGCGGAGCGTGGCCTAAGAGAGATGAGATGAGTTGGGATGGGATGACATGACCCGTCACTCAAAGACACAAGGGCAGCAGATTCTGTGATGACGTGACGTCCTCATGTATACAATTCAACTGTATTCGACGAAGTATGGTACACCAGTCGATCAGAATAATACTCGATAGACTAATCAAGAAGTTGGAGAAATAGACTTGGACTAATGTTAGCTCTTGGGGTATCTGAGAGGCAAGGTAGTCTAATAAACAACAATTAGTGTCTATCCCTGATAACCAACAAGCATCAAACAATGGATGCTATCCTCTCCCCTTTACCCCTCCAACTCTTCTCTGATCTTCCTATCGCGGCTCACACCTCGCACTTGAGCAACATGCCCCAACACGCTCAGAGCGCCATCTCGCGTGGCCGCCCCTCGGACGCACAAAGGAAGCCGTACAGTCCTGTGCTGTGCTCTTGCATGTCATGTCTGGCGTTACATGGCCCATCTGCCGGGCTCCATAATGATGTTCAAGTTCTTCTTTATCAAGTCACCGCTGCGTTGCATAGACTACAAGGGTTGTATTTCCCTGCAAAGGTACCCCGCAGAGAAAGAATAAGATCCCAATCGTGAGATCCCGGAATATGGCTGTACACCCCTCCCCTTCTCCTCTGAGACATGACAGCTTTTGTCCCCTGGAGATATGCTCAAAGGATTTCTGGGATGTGGTTCGTCGGTAAATGGAATCTCCTGTCGGCTGCAGCAGCGGACGTACAAATGGATGAAAATATCTGGTGCAGACATGGGTGAGGGTTGTAAGTGAGAGAGAAAGCGTAGGTGAAAGTGTTGTGGCTGCATACATTCTCAACACTCCTATTTCTTTCTATCCACTATCATCGTTAGCTTTCGACGAGGATGCATTTCTTTCTTTCTTGGCAAAGAAATGTAGGCGCTTGAATCTCCACACGCTGGGGGTGTAAGAGAGCAGATGAGGCCTTCCTCGAATAGCCCTTTTCTTCTACTGTAACTATTAAAAGGCTTCATCCCCATCAGTTGCAAACATGACTTGAGTAGACATTCACCCTCAGAGTATATACAAGAAACGGCCTTGATAACTCTTCTTGCTATCGGATCTCCCGTCTTTTCGCCTCGTTCGAAACGCAAAGAAAGGGTTTCGTTTCTCCTGTTGCACCGTCACTCCCGCGTCTGGGGTTCGTTCTTGTTGTCTCGCATCTTCGGTTGACGAAGATAGACAGTAGGCTACGCTGCACCTTCCTTGAGTCTCAAATTATCCTTTTTTGAGCCTCTCCTTCTTCTTTACCAGTGTTCCTTCCATCTGGTCCTCCCCTCCTTCCTCTTCTGTCTCGGCTGGTTGCTGCGCTCTTGTCCCCCACCAGTTCCTTCCTCCCACGTTTTTCTGATCCGCCGCTATCCTCAAAGAGGCCGGGCCTACTTCTACCCTTTACCATCTCCCTGGTGATCCCGAGAGAGATACTAAAACGCTTGTTTGGAGTATATCAACATGAGCGACTACGATCGAAAGGAACCCTTTGACGAGAAGGCCTCGACTTCTGAGGTTGATCTCGTTGTTGCTGACCCTGATGCTGGGTTGAGCGAGGCTGAGAGGCAGGAAGCTGTGAGTAGCACATATTATGTTAAATATTGATGACGATGTACTGACAAGGTTTCAGGAGAAGAAGCTTCTCCGAAAGATCGATATGCAGCTCGTGCCTTGGGTATGACAACTCCGCGCTCTATAAGATATAACAACAAACTAACAACATTAGCTCTGCCTTCTTTATCTCATCTGTTTCCTCGATCGAACCAACATCGGCAATGCCAAAATCGCTGGTCTCCTCGATGACGTGCACATGAACACTTCGCAGTTTAATGCGACTTTGACCATCTTCTACATCTCGTACGCCATCTTTGAGCCGCTGGCCAACGTTCTTCTGAAGTGGTCCAAGCCTTCAATCTTTATCCCTGCCATCATGTAAGTTTTCGCACCAATGCAGAACTACCTTCACAGTAACTAACCGATAATGCAGGGTTCTCTGGGGAGCAGCGATGTTAGGTATGGGTTTCGTCAAGAACTGGGATGGTCTTATGACTGCTCGCTGGTTTCTTGGTGTCACAGAAGCCGGACTCTTTCCCGGAATCAACTACTACCTATCCTGCTGGTATAAGCGATCCGAGTTCGGTGCCCGCGCCGCTTGGTTTTTCTCAGCTGCTGCTCTTGCTGGCTCTTTCGGCGGTCTTCTGGCTGCTGCTATCCAGAAGATGGATGGCGTTTCCGGGATTGCTGGTTGGGCTTGGATCTTTATCATCGAAGGACTTCTTACGATCATTATTGGTATCGTCTCGTTCTGGATGGTTCATGACTTTCCCACAGAAGCCAAGTTTCTCGACGAAAAGGAGCGAGCTCGTGTTATTTACCGACTCGCTGCTGACAAGCAGTCTTCGGCTAAAGACGAAAAGTTCAAGATGAAATACTTCTGGCAATCTATCACCGACTGGAAGACCTATGTGGGTATGCTCATCTATATGGGACCCCTGATGCCCCTGTACTCCTTCAGTGTCTTCCTGCCGACCATCATTCAAAACATGGCCTTTACCGACAAGAAGGAAGTCGTCAAGAACCAGCTTCTCAGTGTACCACCCTATGCCTTGGCAGCTGTCGCCACTATTTGTGTCGGTATCTACTCAGACAGGATTAACAAGCGAGGCATCTTCAATTTGATTGCGGCTCCCATAGGAATGGCAGGCTTCATCATGCTCATTGCCTCCACGAACCCTGCTGTGCAATACACTGGATGCTTTTTGGGTGCTCTCGGTATCTACCCTGTCATCCCTATTACCATCAGCTGGGTCGCCAACAACGTTGAGGGTGTGTACAAGCGAGGTATCACTCTCGGCTTTGTCATAGGTTGGGGCAACCTCAACGGTGTTGTGAGCAGCAACGTCTTTTTCAACAGTCCTCGTTTCTACGAGGGTCACGGCACAGTTCTGGGATACATGTTTGGGGCCATTTTCTGTGGCAGTATCCTGATGTATGCCATGCTTGCCCTTGAGAACAAGAAACGGTTGGCGGGTGAACGGGATCACCTCCTGGAGGGCAAGTCTGCCGAGGAGATCCACGAGATGGGCGATAAGCGACCCGATTTCATTTACACACTGTAAGATAATTTACGACTTATCACTAAGAGGAGGGGAAATACCGATCGGTGGTACATGGGTTCAAACAGGGTTGTAAATTGGGTCACGAGTATGTAAATCAGCGATCAGTGTCAATTGATCATAGGTACATAACAAATATCCTGTCTCTCCTACCTTGACGTCCACTGTTAAGCACGGTACAAAGTGGCATGCGCTTTTCGATGTGAGCTTTTGTATACTGTGATGTTGGTTAGACCTGTACTAATGGTCAGCTACGTGACCGTTGACGTTCTGGAAGCAAGAGAGATCTCTATCATCGCACAGCCTGATGGTAGGATCAGCCAGCCACAGCAACCAACAAGGTGAATCTGCTGCGCGTGATTAGCTGACAGACACCTCCCCTGATAGCCACCTCAATGGCCATGCTCGAAATAGCAGCGGCTAATGCAAGAATTACCATACACTGTATATACCCAGGCAAATGTATATGCACTTTGCAGTAGCAAAAGGCGAATCCTGGGATGCAGATGGTAATTGGATCAAGGGTATTGTTTGTCGCAGCAGCCACCCGCCACGTTTCATCCTCTCCCACGCGACCGAGACTTGGAAAGAGGCTAGAGAATGAGAGATGAGAGAAATCCGGCAATCGAACTCGAGTCTGCGCTGAGATGTTGGATGGGTGATGTCACACTCTGATTCAGCCCACGGGAACGTACAGCTTTAATCAAAGCCTCGTTCTCTTGGCTTCTTCACCGTAATTAATTGATGATAAGAGAAGTGCTTAGCTGTAGAAAGCTGAATTGAACGGTTAGTTAGTGCTTCGGGGAGAAGGAAGGCTGAATGTTGGTAGAAGACCGTTGATAGTTGAGAGATGGTTCTTGTTTGCTCTTATTGTTACTTTTGTAATTCTCTCGATTGCCATGCGATGCCAAGACTCTGAAGAGATCTCGAGGCT
This sequence comes from Fusarium sp. NRRL 66335, assembly GCA_004367055.1. Classification (NCBI taxonomy): domain Eukaryota; kingdom Fungi; phylum Ascomycota; class Sordariomycetes; order Hypocreales; family Nectriaceae; genus Fusarium; species Fusarium sp. NRRL 66335. Next base: position 9,199 of record QHHG01000353.1, read on the forward strand.
GCGTCGTTTGGCATCAATCACATCTGCACGGATGGGGCGAGGTTGAGATATAGCCTACTTCCTCACCGCTTACGGTATAGACTGCACGTTGTTGGTTCCTGTTAGCTTGACGGGAGATGGACAGGCTTGGAGATTACCGTTAAGTCTGGGGAAGTGCCAAGATGGAGGCTATCGATGGTGGAAGTGATAAGTGACAGTGTCAGCGACTGGCACCAATCTTGTAGTTTGAATATTGGCACTGCTCTGCAGCTGCGCAGCCAAGACAGTAATTGAATCGTTGGTGGGAAACTTGCAGAGAGAAAAGGGTTTCGATTCTGGAAGCATTAGTAGTCAAGAGGAGGGTGAGAAGAGGAAGAGACTGGGCAGATAATCAGAGATAGTTGTAAGGCCAAGAGGATTGTGCTTGTTTGTTGGACTGAATAACTGACACTGAATATCCGTTGATCCAAATAAATCCCCTCTCATCTCCTTCACAAGATCAAGAAACACAGTCAAAAGATCCCTCGTCTAACGGGTACGTGCAGCTCTTGGAGGTGACACCACATCTCGACTTGGCCCATCTTGAATCACTCTCTTCCCTTTTCTCTCTATTCTGCTCTACTCTCCACAATCCTTTTTCTTCTCCCATCGCTTAAACAAAACAAACTCGCGCCTCTCGTTTCTTGTTCCCCTTTCTTTCTACGGCTAGTTACGCAAAGAGGAAATATCCTCCCCCATCGGCTACCTACCTACATCCACTCATTCTGCCCTTTTATTTACTATCCTCGACTCCCTCGCTTTTTTGTTCAAGGACAGGATATTCTTGATACTCGCTACCCATCCCCTAGTCTGGGACTCGGGAAACGAGAGAATATCATCTTGCAAAACAAAAAGGATGACGCTCAAGTTCATCGCGGGAAGAGGCTCTGACCTTTTGGATGAGAGCCAGAGACATATACTCGTGCTGTTTGAGCGCATTGGAGGTTCGGTGAGCTTGATCTCTGTGCTTCTGATATTCATCACCTACGCACTTGTACCGCGTGTTCGCAATGTGCAAAACACTTTTATAGTGTTTGCCAGTGTTTCCAATGTCGGGGCTAGCTGTGCGAGTATCATAGCTATGGATGGTTTGGAACTTGGTGTCTCTTCGCCTCTCTGTCAGGCGCAGAGCTTCATGTTCCATATGTGAGTAACTTGCCGTCTGCTGTTTATCACAAACTGACTTGAGTCATAGGTTCATGCAGTCTGATCCTTGGTGGTCACTGGCCATGGCCTTCAACGTCTTCCTCGTCTTCTTCTTCCGCGCCAGTCCGGATTCGTTCCGTCGATGGTGGTGGGTGTATTGTCTCATTTGTTACGGTGGCCCTTTTGCTATTGCCATTGCGTTGCTTCTGGTTAGAAACCCGAACCGCGGCCTTGTGTTTGGTCAAGCCACTGTGAGTTTCCATTCACAAAAATGACGGGTTATGTTGGCTGATTCATGGATAGATCTGGTGCTGGGTTAACCGGGACTGGGAAAACATTCGCATCTACACTTACTACATGCTCATTTGGGTGTGTATCGCTGGATCACTGATCTTCTACTTCATGGTTGGATATCATGTGTTTCGGTCTCGGAACAGACTCAAGAGTTTGTCTGCTTCAAAGACTAGAGAGCCAGCCCCTCCTGAGCCTTCTCAAGGTGTGAGTGATATTCTTTCATATATATGATATTAGACTAATGTCTATATAACAGAGACAAGTCGACTTCCTCACAGTCCCTCAAGACTGCTTCTACGGAACCATCGTCACCGAAGTTCAAGTCGTCCACTCAACGGCCGCAACGGCCTCAACGACTCATCTCCCCGATCCTCCAAGACCTGCCTACACAGCACGCTCGTCAACACCTCAAGTCTCCTTCGACGAACCCCCTGGAGGAATGCAAGGATCCAACAGTCACTACTTCTCAACTTCTATATCCCCCGGTGTCATCCAAGACCGATGCAACGGCTCGCCCCTGCGTCGCATGCACGTAGCGACCAACCGAACCCTCAGCAAATTCGTCATCGACGACCCTATAAAGAAGGCTTATCTGCGCACGAGCTTCCTCTTCGCCCTTAGTGTGTTGGTGACCTGGATTCCGAGCAGCTTAAACCGCATCCACAGCTGGCTGACCGGCAACTCACCTTTCGAGTACCACGTCGCCACAGCCGCTGTACTTCCGCTCCAGGGTCTCTGGAACGCAGTCATTTTCTTCGTCACGAGTTTCAAAGTACTCAAGGCGTGGTGCCGAAACGTCGGACAGGACACGAATCTGCAAGACAGAGAAATGACGCAGACGAGGGGAGAGTTTGATGAACAGGTTGGGAGGAGCGGCGAAAGCTTCCTGGATGACACAGACTCCGGTAGTGACGTTGAGCTGCGACGCATGGGAGAAGCGCCAGGGAAGAGATCCTCGAGTCTTTAAGGCATTTTTTCTTTTTCTTTTTTGAAATGATCTGGGGATTTATTGTGTGATCTATATGTATGCTGATGATGGAGTATTTGGTTTGCGACAAAGGCGATATTGATCGCTATCTAGTAGAAAGACTAGATTGAGGCTCGATGATGTACCTCGCTGGTCTGAAGGCCATTGAGCCAACAATATGTAAAGTCTTTAATTCAGAAAAATGACCTTTGAATTGTTGTGATCTCGTATATGCATAGTTGAATGTTAAGAGAGTATCGACTTCGCCCTACATCGAAGCCCCGTGAATCACAAGAGTCTTTCCTGAGTTTCCAATTTCCTGTACAGCAGATAGCTCCAGTGCTTCCAACATGTTGTGCACGCGAACCAGTAATTCTACAATAAGTTAGCACATATCTATTTCGTCATGATACAAAAACTCGGAGCAAACCTTCATAAACCAGCTTATAATGCACTGGCGGATCATCGTCAGGCCCTGAGATCAAAGGCATCGTCTCAGACGGCCCAAGGGCAACACTGAACCGAATGCCAACATCCTTGTTCTTGTCGATCCAGAGAACATTTTCGGGAGATGAGTCTTGTTTGCTCGCCGCCTCAGCAAGCCATTTTCGGAATACACGTACGACCCCGTCGACAAGGTTGACATGGCTTATGAACAGTCCACTCCTCGGCCCTTCCTTGACGAGGTTAATCGAAGCACACAACTGCGAAAATAACTCCCCGTCATCAAGATTTATGTCTTGCGTCGCTGTATCGTCATTCACATCTTCTGAAGGTTGAGCTTCCGTTGGACGTCTGCGTCCTCTTCTGACACTTCTATTTTCCGGTGCAAAGACCGGTTTGAATGAAGAATACAAACGTCGTAGATCAGCTAGCTCAGTCGCATCTTCACTAACAGGAGGGCCATCCGGTGTCACTAACCCTTGGTAGCGACATGCTAGATACGGCGTGTAGAGCTGGTCACTTGGATGGTAGCATTCTAGAATGAGTTTGTTCTCGGGGAGGGGAGCAGCTTGGAGGAGGCGTTGGTGGATGAGACGTGTGATTAAAGAGTAAATACGGCGGTTGATGGTGGCGAAGGAGAGTAGTTCTTTGGTTGAGAAGGGGGAGAGGATGGATGTGAGGATCTGTAAAAGTCAATTGACAAGTCTGAAGGTTAAAAGTTTGTGAAACTCACTTCATTTGGTAGACCGTCCATTGAAGCATCGTGAGACGTCATGATGGGTGAAGAGGAGTAGCTGGAGTAGTGATAACACCGAGTGGCGATATGACAATGACAAAACACAATTACAATCGGAATGATAGAATTGATGATTAACGAGATTTGATGGGTGAGGATTTTACAGTGATCAAAATGATGACTTCTTGGCGTAGGATTGTGAAGTGATGAATGAAGCTTCAAGTTGACAGCTTCAAGTCCAATAGCGAGGTTGATCTAAAACGCGGGGGAGGGGCAATTGATTTAGTCAGCATCCGCAAGTCCGAATGACGAAACATTTTGATAAAGAGATAAAGCTATCATTCCTAAGGATAGTAGAAATCTTTAAGCATTAATCGACTTCTCAAGTCTAGTCTATTTGATTCAATGATAATGTTAGTGAGACATACTAGTGATAGGCATCTCAATAAATGAACCCCTGTCCAACAAGGTATCTGCCACTTTGGTTTGAAATTCCTGAATACGCTCTGTATAGCACTGGAGCCTATAGACTAATAGTATAGGTAGGTCACAATTCGAGGAGAGATGAGGTTGGAACCATCTCCTCGATACCGCCGGGCCCCACTCCGTGAAAAGGACCCGGCACCCGGTCCGGAAGCCACACCGAAGTTACTCCACTTTTGACCGGTCCAAATAACGACATCAGCTCATATAAGCTCGGGACAACAGTTATTGTTTCCAGTTAACATTCGGTCGAGCCTTCTATGACATCTTCAATATGAATATAGAAAGCCTATCATCCCCTCCCCGGTTAATATTCCATCCACAAAGCCTGAGTATAAGAGACACGGGCATCTCCATAGCCTTTGGATGGCTGAACGCAATCCCTTCTTCACTCAATGATTTGCCAAGGACACAAGCCCAAACTCTCATGATACCACGCAGTATTCTCTCGGCCATTTTGGCTGATTTCCCCTCCCTCCTTTTGCCTCAACACAACTGAGAACTCAATTGGTGAAGCTATAGCCCCGAAAGTGGCCATGATATAGACATAGAATTGTTCGATACGGAACATACGCGCCGGATACCAAACCAGCTTCACCCATAACATCCAATGGCTGAGAAGCGGGGGTATTTGAGTTGAATCAAAGACGACATCGATGGCGACAAAGCCCTCGTCCGTTGGAGCACTGATGTATAAATGTACTGACACCTAGCGTTCTCTTCTCTTCCCTTCTCTTCTTCCTTCTTGCAAAACCTCCTGGACTCTCTCCTCGCTAGTCCCTACTCCACCAAAGCAATGCGTATCAACGTCCTGCTGAGTCTTGGCCTCCTGGCCGAGACTGCTTTGGCAGTTCCTCGTCCTCGCGAGACTACTTCTGCAATTCCTCGTCCTCGATGGCCTGTTGTTTTCCCTCCTTTCCCTCCTTTCCCTCCTATCCCTCCTGTCCCTCTCCCTAATAAATGGCTTCAATCAATGATTAAGGGTAAGTCCAGTATAACCAGTTAAAAAGACTTACAGCTCATCGATTTGTCTTCTAGAGAAAAAGTCAACCCAGGTAGTCACTGCTATCGTCACCGCCGATCCGGCCACGATTACTTCTGCTTCTGCAACTGGTGGAGATGAAGAGTCAGAGGCAGAGGCTACTGGTGATGAGACTTCACAGCCGGCCGTCGCCAAAACAACCTCTGTCATTGTTGATACGCAGACAATCTTCAAGACCAACATGATCTCTGATACAGCCACCCGTTGGGTAACAGCTGTACAGAATTCGACTAATTGGGCCACTGCTACGGCTACCGTCAACGCTACCTCAACTGTCTTTGAGACAGCGGCCGTTTCTACCACGGCGACTTCTATTGTCAATGCTACTGAAACGGTCCTTGCTACCAGCTCTGCTACTACCACAGATACCACTACTGAGGTTGTTACTTCGATCAGCTCAGCCACTACAACTGATACTACAACTGAAGTCGTCATTTCAACTAGCTCTGCTACTACGACAGATACCACAACTGAGGTTCTCACCTCGACCGCCTTTGCTACTGAAACAGAAACAGCAACTCAGGTTGTCGCATCCACTTCAACCATTCTTTCCACCGATGTCGTTTCTGCTACTTCGACCGAATTGGTTACTTCCAACGTAACAGAGACGGTCTTTTTCATGGATAGAATTCAGACCACTGCGACTGAGACTGTCACTGCCACCGTTCAGTCTACGCAGACCATCTCTTCAACTGATATCGATTCTTCTACATCTACTCTGACTGCTACTGAGACGGTCTTTGTGACTAGCTCTGCTGCTACCACCGAGACCGATGTCGTCACTTCTACAAATGTTGTGACTTCTACGGCCACTGTTACAACGACAGTTTCGATGACGAATCCTGTGACCGTCACTTCTACTGCTGTGGAGACTTCAACATCGGTTGTCAACTCTACTTCAACAGTCTTCGTCACTGATTCTGTTGCTACTACACAAACCGCAACTGTCACCTCGACTGATGTTGTTGAGACTACATCTACATTCTTTACCACCGCTGTTGCTTCTTCTACTGTTACAAGGACAGCAACTGCCACTTCTACTTCAACGGTCAACTCGACTTCTACCATCTCAGCCACTGCCCCTGCTACGGTGACGTCTACTTCCACGGCTGTTGCTACTGTCACCTCTACAGTTGAGACAACTGATACCTCTTTCACTACCGGTGTGACATCGGTTACAAGAACTGGTACCATCTTTCTTGTTCAGACAAATGTCAACTCAGCGACTACCACTTCCACGCTCCTTACTACACTCACTACCACCGACACGGTCGTGGTCTCTGATACCTCTACGTCCTCTACCGTAGAGACAAGCACAGCGACTGCCTCTGAGACTGCTACTACTCTCACTACTGTCACCACTACCAACACTGCCAACGCGCAGTCATCCACTATCACTGGTGCCTTCCTTACAACTACAGTTACTAGGTCTGCTCAACCATCAGCCAGTGCTACCGACGTTCTCTACAGGAGAGTCGTGCCCAAGTCCGTGATCTCTGAACAGGCCGCTGCCGCAGCTAACTCCAGCACGGAGTTTACAATCGCTGCTGCTTCAGCCTCCAACTCCAGTGCTCAGTCAACAATTACCGCCGCTTCAGCTTCGAACTCTAGTGCGCAGTCAATTGCCGCGGCTTCAGCCCCCAGCTCCAGCGCGAACTCTACGATTATCGCTGCTTCAGCCTCTAACTCGTCTACTATCGCCGCTACCTCTGCCTCCGAGCCTCCTGCTGTGGAGAAGTTCCTTTCTACCACTACTGTAGTTGCCCCTGCTTCCGTAGCCAAGGCTACTGGATCGAACAACACAGTTGCAGCCGCTGAGTCTAAGTGCACAAAGGCCAAGACCAGCACAAGTATGACCACGGTCATCGTTGTTACCACAGATGCACCTTCTTCAAAACCTGCTCAGTCCACGGTTATTGTCACTCAGGTGGTTCAGGTTGCAGAAGCCTCTGAGCCTGCCTTTGATTCCTTGGAAGTCACTTGGGCACCTACCGATACATGGTCTAGTTCTAAACAGCCTGGTTTTACAGCTGTGCCTGCCTCCGAGTCTTCTCTGTTTAATAATAACTCGGAGACTACTTCGGAGCCAACATCTGACGCTACTGCTCAGTCCACTGCTGATTCTTCCACTGAATCCGCTTCGGGAGCTACAGCCGCTGCCGAGTCGACATCTGGCTCTACCTCCAGCGCTGTTGCCAAGTCTACTTTCGGTTCCAGCTCTGCGTCAACGTCTGAGTCTACTCCTCAGCCCTCTGTGAGTGTTACAAGAGTTACAGTCGTCCAAGAGCCAGTTACAATTACAAATGTAACGACCGAGACCCGTACCACGACTAAGATAGCATTTACTGCTTCACCTGCCAGCTCCGCGGAAGAGAGCTCTAGTTCCAGCACAGAGAGTGTCACTGAAGCGGCCGCCTCTGCAACTCAGACTCCCACCAGGGAGAGCTCTACCACTACCACTACCACTACCCTAGAGAGCACTCCTCTCGAGGACGGTGCCCCCGTCCCCGACAACTGGTGGTTTCGAGCCATGAGGTCCCTCCGCTTTTGGTAGACAAAGCGATGTACAAAGGTTCTGGGGAACTAGAGACATGTTCGCTGGCATATTCAGAAGATCTACCTGATAGACATTAGAAATAGGTAGTCTAGAACGTAATTGACGAATATTCAGCCATCAGAATTCTCTTGGTGATTCATAGACCCCGTAACAACACGAAGAATCAAGCTCAAGATCGGCGATCTGATAAGAAAGCTTGTTCATCACAGCCAAGACAGGTATTTCTCCATGGAGCTTCGTTTCCTGCTGATCCCAATGTGTAACTACAGTCTCCGGAGAAAATCCAACTTCCGGGGGTCACACTCCGATAAAGAAACAAGATCAAATCTCCATAGATCGTCCGTGAAACCGGGATATTAAGGGTAGGGACCCTGAAGAATGTCATATAAATCCCCGAGACAACGATAACCGTTCATGGTGTTTCTTTCCGGGCCGTAAACTCTGACCGAAGTCAGAAATTACCGAGAACTCGGGCTTAACTTGCATGATACATGAGATCTTGCAGTTCAATAGTTATGTTTGTCTCGGGGTAAGTTGAAGCGGCAGCCTCAATGTTACTTGTGCGGCCGGGGCTTTAACAGTTTAAGGAAATAGGAGGAGAACAGCACGACGGAGTATTCAGAGATGCATGTTAATAGAACTGGTGGGGAAAATGTTTCAAAACAAGATCATCGTGATACAATCTGTTGTGTTCGGCTGATTGTGAAGATCGCGGTTTCTATTCCGCTCAAAGTCGGTGGTTGTCATAGAACAGTTCTATCAACAGAACCATTTGTCAAAATTCTCTCCACATTCTGACTGTGATATGCTACCCTTCGTTTTGCTCGAACAGTCCCCCTTTTCTTCCCATGTCTCGACGGATCATAGCTGAGTCTCTGGCAAGTGTTTGATACCCTATACTACTTACAATTCCGATATGGTTGATGTTGTCAAAACTACCGACATGTGAATCAGTACCACCACAGAATGATTCCAAGACATGCATGTTGGCTACCCAGAAAAGCCTGCATCATTCTGCCGTCTTCCCGTCAATTCTGTGCCATGACATATTAACGTAGCATTCCGTCAATGACATGCATGTCGGTCTGTTCAACGACACCCTGCAAGGGATTCGTGGGGGTTTAGGTCAGCGCGGAAACTATCTCATGCCCGGTATGTATGACTACCTGGCTTATATGAGGTATAATATTCTCCATCATAGGAAATCCCCTTGCTAGAGTTGCACAGACCGTGAAGATCGGCGATCATATCTAGAGCATGCCGCGCGCAATCTCGTGTGACGCTTACTAGAGATAGGCAGAGGCTCTGTGTAGAATGTCAGTAGTAGAGACGCTGCATGACACATACAGAGACTCGTAGTAACTCTAAGCATGAGCTGATAGTTTGGGTGCAACAACGATGCACTTGGAATCGTCCAGCGTGTCCATACACATTCGCAGCACACATATGGAAATCTAATATCCAGCCTCCCCAACCGCTCATGCAATTCACTGAAAAGGAACAGAAATTTCGATCCGATGATGCAGCTCGCAACCCAATGTCCACCTGTTTCAACCTTTACACAGCTGGTACATGCTGATCCATGATCCTGTTATAGACGCGATATTGGCTTGAGCTGGGGTGCTACCAAGGTCTCTGAAGAAGTTATGCAACAGAGCCCCGAAGGATAAGCACATATATGCTTCGAAACCCCGTAGCCGCTTCCTCAAGCGTGCAAAAAGTCTGTTATACTTGATAAGAGATTGAATAGTAGGTGGTCTGATCTCACATGATAGAAAACAAAACTTTGTTTTCTCAATCATACCCACTCCTCGGTCTCAACGCGAGCTTGAGCCTATCAACATTCGCAAGTCGCTGAGAAATGATTTTCTTAACAATCGGGCAACACGCCACATCAGCTGATATGCGTTGAGGCCACACGGTATCCCTGAGAAAACGCGAAAGCGCGATATCTAAGTTTCTTTGTTTGGTCAGCCAAATACTATCAAAGACTTGGTAAAGCAAGATATTGATTTAGCATGTAGTGACCTGAACGTTGAGTGGGACGAAATAGGAGTCCATCAAGTAGGCTTCCTACTTGACGAGCCAAACTGTTGTATGAAGGTGTCCAGATTAGTCGCCTGCTATTTTGAGAAGACTAGAAAACAAATCGTCGCTTTCAATTTCATCGATGCCGCAACCAGGGGTCCTTACCCTGAACTGAATGACGCGTAGGGCTGAGTCACTTTTATCTGGTCTCGTAGCCAGGGTCGGGTTTTTGTTAATGTCTTGTCTCTGCTTACCATACGACAAGTCATAACCCCGACCTGCTGCAGGTTGCATAGCTATGTCAGATTGGTTCGTATCCTGCCATCAAACGAAGATCCATGCCTGTCTGTCAGCTTGGCTATACCACTCGGAACTAATACCCAGAGCGGCAGAGGAAACAATCTTTTCTTGTCAGACCGGCCCGTTCCCGTGTAAGCCTCATCCGTTGTTGTGCGGAGAGTTTTCTTACACTGAAACAATGAAGAATGGAGAGTGCCAAGCTGTTAAGTCCATATGAGCGGAGACATCAATGCAGTGATACAATTGGTCTTTCGATATAACTGTCAGACAGGCGGCTGTGCTTTGTGGGAGCAAGATAGGAAGCAATTTTGGTTTCCTTTCTCTGTACTTTTGTTGCGCTGTCGTTTTCTGTACTCACTCAATGCTGGCTATGGTGCTGAGTCGTGTCAGCCACCATCCATCTCGAAAAACTGATCTAACGCAGGATCATTCTTTAGCATCAAGTGGCGGCCTTCGGACCTGAGCCAAGGCCGTTGTTCAACTCGCCCGATAGAACTCGGCGTCATCTGCCCAAATGGTAACCATTCACGCAATGTCAACTGTCCAAGGTGTGTTTGGATGTCCCTGTTTCGAGGCTCTGGAGCGTATGCAATATCGGGATCTTAATTTCGCTTTCTCAGATGCTAAGGTCAATGAAGAGTCCCTAATAAACGTCAAAGCTATGAGTTTTTGTGTATCGCTTGAATCTACAGAGAATAGTTGTGGTCTCTCTGGCTCATTGGTGTAGTCGCTTGCTAGCTGAGGCATGGTAAGCTTGAGAAGGATTTGAAGAGTTGAGCAGATACTGAGCCGTGCTGTCCAAGACAGTACCTGTCCATGGTCACAGCTTGGTTTGTCATAGCTGCTGATAAGTATGCAAGGATCCAGCCAGCAGATCCATGTGGCACACACATTGGCCAGGTGTGGATGAAGAGGAGGGAAGGGAGAGATGCTTCCAGATTATCTGCTAAGGTCTCTGACTTCCCAGTGGATGAACCTTCCTTTGTTGGAGTTATCCGAATAAATCTCCGGATGTACCATCTGCCTCAATCGTTGGCGGGCTTCGTTTGACACAGCTCGTCCATAAAGCAGTCTTGAGGGCTCTGTATCATGGTTAGCCTTTTGTTTTAGCAGCGCGGTCATGTTGAATCCAGTTACTGGCGCTCTTACTCATTTTGACGGGGAATGGGAACTATTCAGATGTTGGTTTCACCATCTGAACTCCTCGGTGAGCGCGTGTCGGTTGCTTTGGCCTCATGCTTATCGTTGCTTGGACTTGTTTGGTGTTACATCACCGCGACGTCCGCCCCAGTGCGCGGCTCTGTCAAACTAGACTGCCTGCAATTCCGACTGGCTGGACTTATAAAATGTTTCGGAATGACGGACAGTAGCTCAGCCTTGTTGTGTTCCCAGGATTCGTTCCAATGGTTGGTAAAAAGTTCACTTTCCTTGGAAAGGGATCGGTGGTCGCGAAAGCCAAAGTCTCGAATCCCCAGAAGGCAGAGGAGCTTAGTCGGACAGACGGAAGTACCTAAGGATCACTGTTGGTGATCCCCATTAGGATAAGCCTTCTAGTACTTGTTGGTTGTTGTGAACCGAAGATTAGGTAGTTAAGCTTTTGAGGGCTTTGAGACAGTTCCCAATGAGGTGACACAAACATAAGGTACTTCCGTCCTACATGGACGCTGGCGCAACTGAAGGTATCGTATTGGCTTCGAGGTATTCGGGTTGAGTGACTTGTTTTCGGTCCATCTCTGACGGGTGAGGTTGTTGATGGCGTAAATATTCCTTGATTTGAAGGCGATATCTAGGTCAATTTATCAAATCAGAGTCTTTCCAAATATGTGGTGTCTGGACCGAGAGCTCGAAATGCATGCCAAGGGCCATCAACGGATGCGAAAAGCCAAGTTTGATTTAACAGCGAGTGTGTGCAACATCTGCCGGCATTCAGCTCTCTGGGTCTTGAGGGGTACGGATATGCATATGACAGGCTGGCATCTGCTCGTGTATGCAGATAAAAAGACACGGTGGTTGATTTAGTGGTGTGCGTTTCCAATCAAATAAGTCCAGGTTTTCTGATATGGATGGCTAGATTGAGAACAACAAAAGTGCCAGTCCGGGCTTGAAGGAAAAGGAATGCCCGATTGTTTACGTGACGCAAAAGCTTAAGTAAGTCTAGGAGTTTGTGTAATTGGAGTAACTGCAATTGGTGTCGTTACTTCCATGTAAATGTCACACTGTTCTGGGGTTGGAAAGAACGGCGAACAGGCAGGCAGGTGTTCTCGATAGGAAGGCGCTCGATAACACCTGCTCTGCTCCAGTACCTGTAGGTACCTACCTGCCTACCGCTTGGGTCTTTACTAAATCATGAACCAACAACATTCGGTCTTCGCATTGCTTACAGGGCCCCGGGCTTTTTTTCCATGTGATGAATACATCTTTCACCTAAAGATCTCATTGGAGACTTCTTATACGATATTTCTGGCATCTCCCTCCACGGTATTCCCGAGTCTCGGAGGGGTGTTCAAGATGAACCAGATTTCGGTCAAGGCAGAGACATACGGGTCACGATATGACGAGCTGTACGACCCACGGCCCATCGACTAAGCTCACATGGATGTACATGGGCTAGGCTACGTTTATCAAAGGAGCTAACGGTATCGCGGCCTCGAAGATCTTTATGCCGGTATCCAAGCCACTGTCTTGCCGTATGGGAGACAATACCTCCATGAGCTTCTTGGAGGGTAGGTTATTCCTATTCATGTTCGCTGACATATTTCTAAGATAAATTCTCACGTAATGCTATCAACTGTTGCACGCGGGTTTCTGTGTTCCTGGCAGCTCGGCCTTTACCCAGTTCTGACGCATAACTGGACAAAATCAGCGTACCATCCTCTTATATATCCTGCAACTTAACGTCTATACAAGAGCTCAAAGATATATCTATCCATATCTCGATAAAGGACAAGCGCTAAATGTGGGATAGTCAGGGGAAAGAGGTTTGTTAAGACTGCTCTTGACTGACCTGAGAAGTATTGACTGACTAGAACTACAAAGCAACCACAGATGTGGTCGACACACGACCTTGCTTGTGCGCACTGCCGAGCACGAAAGATCAGATGTGGAAGGGAACGTCCACAATGTGAAAGTTGCAAACGAGACGGTGTTGAATGTCGATATTCCTCCCCCGGGAAACGTGTCAACCACGTCAAACTTCTGTGAGTTGGTAACGCCTTGTCTCTTGTTGACTGGAGTACAAAGGCTTACAAACTTCTTTGTGTCTCAGGTGTCAGAACTTCGAAACGCTCGAAGACCAGCTACATAACATCCAGAATGACCTTTCGGATTTGACGTCACTTGTTAGAGGCGGAAATAGCGTGAGATCTTCATCGCTTGCTGCTGAGGACTGGACCTCGGAGAGTCTTTCCGGAACCGATTCCGGGTCGTTAGCCCATACAAACCATCACATTGTTCGAAACGCATCGCAGTCACTCGACCGTTATCATGGACCTTGCTCCCTCTATGCCCTCTGCAAAGAATTTCACGACGATCCTATGTTTGGAGTTTCCGAAATCAGCATACCAACTCATAACGTTGCTCCCGAGCATTCTATACTAAAGGAAATGCTGAAGGAGGCGGGCAATGAACCTCACTTAGACATTCCCTCCCAACCTGTAGGTATATGCCTTCCTCCCCGGCAATTTCTTAATCTCGTCATCGGTCCCTTCTTCAAAAACACCGATTACGCCACCGATCTTTTCGTACGATCAACCTTCCAGCCACAGATTGATCGAATTTATTCCCAGCCCATAGCTCCTTCTGATGAAGGCTGGGCCGTATGCTTCAACGTTATAGTTCTCCTTGGCATCAGAAGAGAGCCGTCCGTACAGAGTAATAGCCACTTCATCCAATCTCTTTTTCAAACCATGAGAATGGCCATCAATAATCCCCGAGTTTTCTTGACGCCAAGACTTGTGAACGTACAAGCACTTGCTCTTCTAGTAAGGCTTCCCCACCCCTATCACGAATGGATTTTAACTCTCAATCTAGAGTTACCTGGCCGAGCAATACAGTACAACATCACTTGCAGAACTAGTCTTCGCTCAGGCCTGTTTGTTGGCTCGCACCATGGGTCTCCATCAGAGTCGCGCGTCTTCCAATAATCTTCCGCCAGAGGCCATACTTGAGAGACATAAGGTTTTTCAGTCATTGTACATCCGAGATAAGAATATTGCGATACTTCGCGGTTCCACTGCTTGGCTGCCAGGATACGATTCTGGAGTCTCCTCCTCGTTGGAAACTCAGCCCGAACCATCTGACCTCGTGGCCCGTTTAGAGCTGGCCAAGCTCCAAGACGAAGTTTACCAGGCTTTCAACTCTGCCGGTTCCCCCATTTTGCAGCTTTCAAGACACAGTCAAGGTCTAGCGCAGTTACAACAGAAACTTGAACAGTGGGCTTCAACTTATAACATCATGCAAACCCCACTCAAGCGCACAGAGTCCGCTGGCCTTATGTTATCGTTCTTTGCCACAAGAATCTGTTTACTCAAAGGCCATGGTGGCGCAAAGTCCTCTCAGATATTTAAGGATGCCAAAGCCTGCTGTCTTGTCTTTCTACTGGCCACGGCAGCGAAGAAAGACCGGCGTTTATCTGAGGCTCTGAACGAGGCATTGAGTTGCAATCAGAAGGAAGACAAGTCCAGCACAAAGAAGGCCAAAAGGAATTCGCAGAGTGAAGGCGGACCGCCCGAAAATACCGAGAATAGGATTTCAACCCTTCCTCGTCTAGGTGCAACGTTCCCGCTAGCGGCAGCCTTTATAGTAGCGAAGACCATCATACAGGAGCCAATGGCAGAAGCGGATGACACCCCTAGTTGGCCAGAAGAGGAAATCTCACTTTTGGAATCTCTTCGGGACCAATTCGCATTGCTTGCCGATCAAGCACATATTGATAATCTTGCTTTGAACTTCAGCAAGATTTTGGATTTGTTGGTTCGCATAATCCGCCAGAGGCTATCGCCAGAACCAACTAATACACCCTCTACGGCCTACAACGAATTGCCAAACATTCACTCAGCCACATCTTCCAGCTCTCTGCACGGCAGTGTTGTGAGCTCCTTCAGAGATACACCCCCAGGCCCCGAGACCCTTTCAACAGTTAGTTCTGTCAGCGAAGCGATGTCACATTCTTCCCTGCTTTTGCCTTATACTCAGTCGCTCGAGACCCCAGCTAGTTGCTCACCATGGTTCACAAACGCCGGCCCTGGCATAGGCATGAACAGTACTCCAATGCTTGTGACATGGCCTAACCAAAATAAGCGACAGTCTGAAGAGGTGGAAACTCCGATCAAAAAACCACGAATCGCTTGCCACGACGACTTCTTGGATATTGGTGCAGGGTATGCTGACCATGGGTTGCGGACTGATGATGACGTATTATTCACATTCGACTTTTTGAACACAGGAAACGATATTTCCGTTTTTGATATGGACGAATAACATGTTGTGGACTTTTTGATTGCCAGGCGGCACCTTTGGGGTCAAAGTCTATCCCCTACTTTTTACATTCGATTTCTCGCCGTCCATGGTTTGTGTGCGGAGGTTAGAGTACACACGCATATTGCACTTTCTCTTTGTGTTTTCGCAACATCACAAAACATATACATACATATATATATACAAAATTATCTTTTCTACAATCCATCATCCCAGTTATTGAGAAGGGACTCTGACAACAAGTCTGGGACTTCATCTCCGCTTTAGTGTGAAAACACTAAACAGTCCATTCTTCCATGGAGACTGAGCCTTTGATAAACACAATTGGGTACATGTCGTTCGTCGAACAACAGATACAGGATGCGCCCCCCTCCCCAAGTTCTATGTTGAGACCTACCGCTAGATCGGCACCGATGATACCGTTACATGTTGAAGTTAGGTCCTGGGGGGTATTCCTATATCCACACGGCCTGGCATTGCTTTCTTTACTGAGCTAAAGCAAACGGCCATCCAGTTTATCTTCGATGGCTAGGAGGGTAACAGAAGAAATGTCCTCTCAGGCTTAGACTACCAAAATAAAGTAGTCTCAATGTTGGTCTAAAGTGGCATAAGATGACTAAAACATTTCGTCTCTTATGTTGATGACGGCCAATTCTTCTGACCACCAACGGGATGGGCTTCAAAACTTACACAAGTCGTGTGGTTCTTGCCTTAGTCTCGGCCATTGGCCTCACGATATGACCAGAAAAGGCCATCTAGATACAAGAAATCAAGGGTTCAAAGCAGACATGATTCAAAAAGAAGACCGCTTATTTGATCGTGGCTGCTCTGCGATGCACGCTATGTTCTCTCAGGCGCGCCGCTGAGATCACGAATAGGATTTCAAATGTCTTGATATGTTTTGTCCTAAAGAAACTTGGCTCCAGAGCTTTGATTTCGTATCAGCAGTGCAACTCGGACATTGGGGGGGTTGAGAATTCTGTTCAATCACGAGCCCGGTCATCACTGATGGTGAAGTCGATCTCAATTGTCCACTGGCCATCATGCAATACATGATGCACTTGAACCCTGAAGGAAGTGTTAGAAACCAGTAGGGTCCAACATTGATCCCATACGGGAATATTTCTTGGGTTAGAGCCTTGTCAGCGCTGGCGTGCAGAACGCTGCGTTCAAAAGTGTGGATGGTCAATACGACAAAGTTAATATGCTGCATACAATAATACTGCATTGAATCCTATGACAAAAGCTTGTCAGCAAGGCTTGTAGAATCCAGTCAGCATTGACTTCGTATGATTGTGAAAAGACCGTGCTCAAGCATAGTAAGTATCACAGCTTCAGCAAAAGAAGCTTCATTTGAGGCTCTTCGGAGAAAAGCAGATTTTCGTCATACCAAATAGTCATTGAACAGGGCAAAATAAGGCTGCGCCGTTGTATGTGAAACTCGAGAGTCTCTGATAGTGAGTCATGAATCAGAACCGGAGTCATGGAGGCCTTCTTTTACCTTATTTGTGTAGAGAGTGTCACGGCAGGCGGTGGGAGTAAGATGCAGCTCTTTTGCGGCATTGCATTGCATACACTGCCGTCAGGGTGTCTGAAGAATTGGCCGTCGAGAGCATAAGAGACGAAATAATTTAATCACCTTATGCGAGTTTAGAGAATCACTTAGGCTACTTTATTTTAGCACCCTAAGCCGTAGAGGTCATTTCTTCTGTTACCCACCTGACTGCAACGTTGATACTTTGGTACTATCCAGTATCATTAGATTTTATCTTTCTAGGAAACAAGTACATTCTATCCTTTGAATCTGCAGCCATCTACTAGTTTTTCAACCTTTTGACCCTTTTCAACTAGACGCAGATGATGCAATGGCAGGCTTCTTTCGCTGCAATAAGCAGTGGCGCCCCCATTTTCTCTTGAACTTATCTGGGATGAAAGCCAGATCAGGTACCCACAAAGTCCTTGCGAGCAGGTGTGTGTTTGCGGCATCAAGGAACAGCTCACACTTGACGACCTCCCAGTTGGCATGGTCCTCAATGTAGTCAGGCTCGTTTGGTGGCAAAGGATCAGTCCTCAAGGGGTACTGGGTGTCCACAATGAATTTGCATGCAGGAAGCTCGGTGTACTTGCTCAAGTCCTCTTCGTTGCGATCATTCATGCCAAATGTGGGGAGCCAAGTGCCGCTCCAAAAGCCAAACCCAGTTTCAGCTTGGGCGAATTCTCCAGGCAGAAGGCCTCTGAACTCGGAACGAATGAACTTGGCATGCATATCTCGGGGTAGGAAGTAAGATGAGGGGAAGCGATACCACTCCTTGCCAAAGCACACGGTATCTTCCTCCCCGCCAATGGGCTCGCTGCCATCCTTGCCCTCCCACAGGGGAGCGTAGATCTTCATAGGTGCAGAGTAAGCAGACCAAACACCGTAGACTCGGAGCAGCGCGACATCGACTGATAGAATCACGGTGATAGCAACAAGTACGAGCTTCAGCTTGGCAGGAATTTTACCGACCAGTGTCTTGGGATCTGAGTTACCCAACGCAGTCAGGATCATATGGGTAGAGATAGCAGCATTCAGTGCCAGAAAAGGGTAAGCTGGGTACATGAACCTCTCTTCCTTATGAGGCTGCGCACTGAAGATGGCAAGCCACATATAGAATGGAGAAAGGAAGACAACGGTCCTCAATCCAGTTTGAAACCCTTGACTAGATGGCGAAATGATCTTCTGGAGGATAAAAAGGGGCAGCGCAGCGAGAGCCAGAACAAACCAAAGGTTAAAGTTCAAGGCCAAGTTCTTGAAGTAGAAAGTCCAAGGCTCTGTTCCGTACAGTTCTGGGCCATGGTCTGATGAGAAGATATTGTACTTGACGATATTCCATGTCACAGAAACTGCCTTCTTGTAGAAGAAGAGGTTTACGAAGTAGTCGCCAGCCTAGGGATGTTAGACAATTTCTTCAAAGAGTCGTTGACCAAACTTACAAGAAGCAACATAGCCGATACAACACCTCGGCCAATGCGAACAAAGCCTTCCCATATCGCTGTCTTGTCTCCAAAGATCAGTAGAAGAAGTTCCTCAAACATGAAAGGTGCGCAAAGAGCAGCAGCAAAAGGCCATCCAAGAACACCAGCAGCGGCAAACCAGAAGATGCCCTGAGAGGTCTTAAGGCCGCCACGCCAGTTCATAAAGGCTGCAGCTCCCACGGTGACCAGGTACATGGCGAAGCTCGATGGAAGGAAAGCCGTGCTCGCATGGAAGTTTCCGGGGCTCGCGACGGTGGCCATCAAGAAAAAGAGGCCAATTCGGCTGTTGAGTGTGGTGCTCGTCACCATGAACAAAATGGTCTGGGTGATAGCGCAGACGAAAGCTAGACCGAAGCGGACGAAATAGAATTCGGCGACCTTGTTCGAGTGAGGGAACAGTCTTCGCACATTGCCAACAATGGCGTGGAAGGCGATGTAAAGCCAGCTGCGGATGGCAAAGTCGGGCGAGTATTCCCACGTCTGCAGACCGTAGCCATGAGACAAGTAATGCGTCGGTTCCCAGTAATTGAACGTCTCGTCGCAGTCTTGAATGGGCGCGAACCAGGCGGACACGAGACCGGCGGCGAGGAACCAGTAGAAGGCAGAAATCGGTTGCATCGAGTATGCGCTTGGAGCTCTATGATGAGAAGAGACATGGTTAGCAGAGCTCTTTTTAACAAGCAAGTGAATAGAATATTAATACTTTTTCTTAGCATGACTGGCAGTCGGATGCACAAATTGGCGCTGCTGCTGCGCTTGAGACGCCGTGCCTGGAGCCATTTTCTTTGTCGCTGTCAACTGAAGTTGAAGATGGGTTTACAAAGTTAGGAATGCTGTCGTCATGTCATTCATGGTGGGAGGATTTGAAGTGGATATGGAATTTGGAGCTTTCCAACAGTTGGGGAGAGACCCTTGCGAAACACTAACAGACACTAACATTCCATCCTACCGAGCTACGACACCTCTTACTCTGCAGTGGAGATCTAGTAGACGCTCACCGAGGTGAAGGTAAAGAATGGTGGGGTGATAAGCTAGCGCATCCAGATAAGGATCCACTCTTGAGTGCTCACCTTGATTTTTTCTTTCCTGCAGCGCTAGTCAGGGTCTTTTACAATGAGAATGAGGCGCCCGGGCCTAAAACTTTCTTGTTCCATCATAACTTTTTTGCGCCAGACAATCGCATTGAAGCTTTTCACTTTTACATTTTTTCTTGTCTGAATCCTCGTTGCTTTCTTTATAAGACAACACTCAAAATCTGTCTCAAACATCGCCTTAAAATAATATATAAAAAGTAGCACCAGAATGTCGGGTTTCCAGATCCCAGGCCTCGGCCAGGCCAAACCCAACGAGACTCTACCACCTCTCCCTACCCCCGATATGCTTGCAGCTGCCGCAAGTATTCAAGATACTGAGATCCCCGACGCTGCTCCCACCGATATAAAGAATGAATCAGCGCCCGCTACTACAGAGCCCCAGCCTGCGGAGGCTCAGCCAGCACCAGCTGCGGATTCCGATGCAATGGCCATTGACCGACCCGAAAGCCCTCCTTCCCTTACTGGCGCTTTGGAGGCTGCGCTTGGAGGGTTAGCTCCTGCCCAGCCTGCGCAAACAGTCCAAACAGCTCCTGCTGCGAACACCGAGGCCGTCCCTCTCCAAAACGACCAAGGCGACAACCCAGAATGGGAGGTTGACTCCTCTCCGTACGAATCTTCTTCGGAATCAAGCAGCTCAGACTCCTCTGATGAAGATTCTGATAACGAAGGTTATGAACTTTTGGGTGTTGAAGAGACCGCGCGACTGCTTATGCAGGCTGAGGGAGGATCAGACGATGAAGGCGACAGAGGCGCGAAGGGTACTAGCGCTGCCCAACTCCGAACCAAGAACGAAATGCCCGAAGAGGTCATTCCCAAGCCCGAGGTCACAATTACACCCGAAATGAAGATTGAGGAGCTGGGAGCTATCGAGCACATCGTCGACAATATCATGTTGATAAAGGCTTTCACGCCTGGAGAGTACCAAGTCCTCGACTCAGGATCTGTGCTCTGCACAGCTGAGCGAGTTGTCATAGGCGCCATTGCCGACTTAATAGGAAAGGTGCTGCAGCCCATGTACACTGTCCGCTTCACAACAGACCAGGATATCAAAGATCTCGGTCTCGAGGTTGGTCAGACAGTATACTACCCTGTTGACCATGCCACATTCGTCTTTACCGAGCCATTGAAGAACATGAAGGGCTCAGACGCCAGTAACCTTCACGACGAGGAGGTTGGCGATGATGAGATGGAGTTCTCCGATGATGAAAAGGAAGCAGAGTACAAGAAGGCTCTCAAGCAGAAAAAGAAGGATAAGTGGAAGAAGGGCACCACCAAGGGTGATCAAGTGCCTCATCCTTTGCGACAGGAATCGCGACCGGATGGCGGTCTGAACTATGACGATGACGAAGATGGTCCCTATAAGCCCCTCGCACGTCCCCCTGGGTATGGTAGCGGCCCTTCCACAACTGAGACATATGAACCCGCATCGGGTAGATCTTTCCAGCGAGGAGGACGCCGAGGGGACTCAAGAGGCCGTGGAGGACGTGGACGTGGCGCCGGACGAGGTGGACGAGGAGGCTTCAACCAGCCCAGAGACGGATACTCGTTGCCTCAGGGAGGCCAACAACCTGCTCAACAAGCAGCTCCTCCTACAGCATGGCCAGGTGCCCAACCTCCCGCCCAAGGCGCGGCCCCAGCTATGCCCAACTTTGGCTTCCAACTCCCAGGCTGGCCCCAGCCTCCTCCCGCTCAGGGTAACGCTGGAGCTGTTCCCCCACCACCTCCCGGTTGGCCGACTGCCCAGGGTCAGCAAGGCGCGAACAATGGAGGCTATGTCAACCCTGCTTTCTTTGCTGCGTTGATGTCTACTATGCAACAACAGCAACAGAATGGTCAGTCACCTTGGGGGCAACAACCCCCGAACAACGGAAACGGTCAGGGCCAGTAGAAGTGTTCGAATAATTATTATCCATAAACGGCATTGTTGGCGCTGAGGGAATGGCTTTACTAGGTATAGACAAAAGGGCATGTTAACCAATATCAATCATACAGCGTAATCGCTTCTGTTATCACAAGTGAAACGTTTTACTGAGTTCAAATAATCGTCTTATTCAACAGTGATATGCGTGTATGCTCATGTATAATCCGTCGCTCATGACAAAGTTCAGGCAACCCGTTTCCAAGAAATCGGCTGTCGGCTGAATGCAATTACAACAACCGTCTACAGGTCACTCCACTTCTCCTCAGACTTGCCATCAAATTCATAGAAGCCCAGCTCGTAAACGAGACCGAGGGTCATCTTGGCATGCTGGAGCATGTGGTCAAAGGACAGGTACTTGATGCTGTCGTCGGTGCCGTGGATGTGAGGGTCGGAGTACTCGAATGCGGACTCGATAACGAAAGCTGAGGGGTAGCCAGCCTTGGAAGCGGAAGCGTGATCAGAGCAGGCGTAACCGCACTTGGTCTCGACCCAAGGAATATCGCAGTACTAGGAAATGATCAGTATAAAGTTTAGATCAAAGTTTGAGTTAAAACTTACCTCTTCAACGACAGTCTTGATGAACTTAGTCAAGCCAGAGTCGACAAAATCAGTAATGACACCAACGCTCTCGGGCTGACCAGCGTCGATGGTCTTCTGGATATAGCCAGTCATGTCCTGCTGAAGCATAGCCTTGACATCGCGACCAGTCGCCTCATATTGCTGGAAGATGGCTTGGCTTCCGAGCAAGCCACCCTCCTCAGCTGAGTACCAGTGGAACTCAATTGTGTTAGGAGCTTTGCCCTTAACAACGTCCTTAGAGTTGAGAAGAGCGCGGAACACCTCCATGATAGTGACTGAGCCACTGCCATCGTCGTCGGCGCCAGGAGCGGCGAGGATGGAAGGAAGGAAAAGGTTGATGGAATCCTGGTGAGCACCAATGACAACAGTGCTGTTGGATTGACCAGGAATTGTCGCAATGACGGAGTGTTGCTTCCATGTGTGAGGGAAACTCTGGGCGACAACGGTGTCCTCAGCGCCAGCATCCTTGATGATCTGGTTGACCTTCTCAAGAACCCAGTCGGAAGACTGTAGGCCGTAGTCGGACTTGAAGTATCGGGTGTGGAAGCTGGTCAACTTCTCAAGGTTGGCCTGCATGTTCTTCTTCTCGAGCTTCTTGGAAAGCTTCTTGACCTCGTCTTGCTTGACGCACTTCTCGGGGAACGTGACGGTGCTCTCAGCGTTGAGATTTCTGGAGCCGAGCGTAGTCGTCTCAGTGATATCCATGAAGTTCTTGCCATTCTTAAAGGCTGTTAGTAGACCGTTCAATGCATCATCTGAACTGCATTGATAAGACTTACACGGCGCATCTCCCACTTATCCTCCTCGGTGACCCATTGTGTCTGGCCAGGAGCAGTCTCAATAAGGAAGAGCTCTTCGGGCTCGAGAACGACGTTGCTGGCCTCGTTGATTTCGATGAAGCGAGCCGACACGGCAGGCAGACAAGCCGCCAGAAGAGAAGCCTGAGAGAACTTCATTGTGAATGTATAACTGATGACTTCTCAAATATGATGAATGATGAAAGAAAGAAGATGTTGGGGGAAAGGTAGGACAAATGACGCGCGGAAAGCGTGTGGACGTGGACGGGAGATAAGATCCGAGGCAGGTACAGCCATGACGATCACGTAAGGTAGATGCTTGCCGTTTTGGGATGATGGCGGTCATGGATTGGTCGTGTGACTGCCCCGGAAGTCTTTAAGTGGATACCCGGTTGCCATGAGGCATGAGCTGTAGCCTGTACCTTGCTTTGTTATCAGTCAATGCGCATAAAGACGATCAATGGCAGCATATGATTCATATCGACAGTAATGTTTGTACAATTGTTGACAACGGGTACTTGTTATCAAGCAGAAAGAACTTCACTTAGTCCTTCGCCTAACTCTGTTGTTTTCCTCTCCTGAATCCAGTTGCTGCCTATCTTTTATTACCTTGACAGATCACCGTTAGCGTTAGTTCGTCCGTTACACTATCTATCATGAGACCCTAGGGGCTGGGGTGGCTTCAAGCTTCCCCGGACTTTGAACCCAAACACCACTCCAGCAAAACGCTTCAATAGATGATTGTTTATATCACTCACCAACTACACAAACACTTTTATTTATAATTCACATGTAGAAAGTCTCATCAGATAGAATATGCTTGGCATACAACTCATGCAACACCTAGTCCTGTCGACTCATGGGTTGTCATGGTTTCTCATAGTCGGTGTACCTTAGAGCGAAGCATGTCACCGCTGCGATAGCGATCAAAGCGTTCTATATTAATTCCTAGAGCCAAAAGGAAAACAAATACCTGAGGCTTCCTGTGTCATAGATAATATTTGCGCGTATCATGAGCTGGACTATAAAGTCATATGTAAACGGATCAAAGAGTATAGTGCTGCCCGGCTTGAGTCGGCATTGGCTAGAGTAAAGCTGCTCGAAATTCAAGCTCTTGAGCCGTATCACTCTAAGTCTTCAGATTTACTCTCCTTAGGTGAATTATTTTCTCAAAAAAAATTGAAATAATAAAGCTGTTTGAAAGATCTGAAATCCAATCAAGGGGAAGTTGCTTTGTGTGATCAAAGACTTTGTCAGTATGTTGGTTAGAGCCCTCTGGTGAACGGACAGCCTTTGTTATAGAATATTTGTTCTTATGAACATATGACAATTCTTTGAAGATTATCCTATTATTGCTTTCAGGGAGTGCTTTGTCTGTTATATACATAGTGACAGACAGTACAACAAGTAATCTTTGTTAAACAGAACAACACTCTGTCGTTGTTCAGAAGCAGACTCAGAACATCATGGCTCAACTACTTGATAGAATCTATATAATGAAAGACACAACTTTTCAGATTCATGGATTCAGATAATTCATAACCATAGCAAGTAAGCATTTACAGAATTTACAGCATATTCGATCTATTCTCTCGATCTATTCTCACAACTAACTATTCACAACAATCAACAATATGGCACCTCGCAAATCCAAGCCTACCCCCAATGCCTCTAAGCCAGCGCGCCAGACCCGTGCCAGCTCAAAGGCTAACAACACTCCTCTAATGCAAGGTCTTGACGATCGAGGACAGGCCCAAGATCCTGCTCCCTCTAAGCCAGCACGCCAAACCCGTGCTAGATCAAAGGCCAACAACACTCCTCTCATGCAAGGTCTTGGCAGTCAAGGACAGGCTCAAGATCCCCCTATTGCAGGTCCTGCTCATGCCCCTGCTCCTGCTCCTCAGCCAAATGAGCCCGTCGCCTCTGCCACCCGCAGACCCAGACCTGCCCCTGAAGCGCCTCTACGCCAAACCCGTGCCCGCTCAAAGCTCAACAACGCCCCTCCTCTGATGAAAGGCCTTGACGATCGTGGAGAAGCCCGAGATCCCCTCAGCGCAGATCCCGCTCCTCTTCCATTTGACGACGTCCTCGAGAGCCTAGGCCGTGGCCGGGGCCGGAATTCGGCGTCGAAGAAGGCAAACAACAAGAGAAGGAGGGTGCAGAAGGTCGCTATCCGAACACCTTCGCGAACCCCTCCGCCGGTGCCTGCGTCGGCGCCTGCGTATGTGCCTGGGTCTATACCTATTTCGGTGCCTGAGTTAGTTGCAGAGGCTCCGGCATCGCCAGATCACGATTGGCCAACAGTTGATAGGCCGATACCACCAGGAAGCAGTGGTATATGGTTTGGCAATAATGGGCAGCGTCCAGCCAGACCGGCCGTAGCCAACAACGAAGGTGATGCTCAAGGTACGTCAGCTGGTGATGATCCAAACCAAGATAAAAATGCCATAGACAGCGATTCATCATCAGACATGGACGACATGGAAGATATTCCTGCAAGGCCCAAAATCAAAATTCCTGCAAGGTTCAGCCGTAACCGTGTTGTGGAGGAGGAGGAGGAGGAAGACTCCGATCTATCAGATCTCCCTGAGACTCCTGAAACTCCTAGTCATTTTGGTTCTCCTGGTTCAGACGCTTCTGGCCAATCCCCTAATGACGGCGGCATGAACATTTCCTTTGACTTCGAGGAGCGGGAAGGGACCGCTGATTCTCCCGAACCTCCTAGTCCCGCTGGCTCTCCTGAACCTCCTAGTCGTCTTGGCTCTCCTGGTTCTGCTGGTTCAGACGCTTCCGGTCAACCCCCTAATGACGACATGATCATTTCCTTTGAATTCGAGGAGCGGGAAGGGTCCCCTGATTCTCTCACTACTATTGAAATAGAGATTGAAGAAGAAGATAGTCCTGGTCCATCTCACTCTAATGGTTCTGACCTTGACGGTCCAGCCAGCCAGGGAGGCGCCAGCAGTCATGATGCCCTTGACGAGGAAACCCGAGATCTCCCTCCTTCAAATGGCAGTTCTCCGAATTCCATCCCCGATTCCTATAGGAGAGGTTCAGCCTTCACACCTATCAACGCTCACTTGATTTCCCGTCCTCCGGCAGGACACAGTGTACCTCCAGATGGTACTTCGCTCTTTATCCAAAGTCCAATTGCACCGGTTGCTCCCATGGGTTTAACATCTCAATCTCCGTCGGTGAATGCTTCTGTCGTTTTGATGGAGAGCGATCCGGACGACGATGATGGTCCTGGCGATGACGACGGTCCTGACGACAATTCATCCGCCTCAACAAGTTCCGCTTCCCCTCGGAGTGAAGAGGATGACGATGAGATGGACCGGACTGCCGACACATCGCTGAACGTCCCCCATAACTGCTCGAATGGTTCTGTCAAGAGACGCAGAGATACCGATGATGATGATGATGATGGCGTTGCTCCCCCTGCAAAGCGTCAGATGTCGGAATCGGCAACCCCAAGCCCTTATAAGAAAGCAACTCAAAGCACTGCACCCCATGACTCTTCATACTCGTCTTCCAAGTCTCACAATTCCGGTGACGACGATTCCAATGATGAGTGGGCAAGGAAATTGGGTTTGCTGCAATCCAGGACGTCGTCCTCGGGCAGTCTCACCCCATTGATCAAGCCCACGATTGACCCGTACGTCAAGTATCCAACCGCTTTGAATAACTTCCACTAACTCTTCTAGGGAAATGCCCGGTCTTTACGGCTCTGCCCTCAGGCCCCGTCTACACATTTCCTGGTACGAGCAGTTCCACACCTGTGGTTATGACTGCCCAAAGGTGCATCCTTGTAAACACAATCCCGGAAGGCCATGCCACCAATGCCACTCCCAGTGGCATAAAGACTGGTCTATGTACTTCAAGTGTCAGGAGATTCTGGATGAAGCAGCTGCAGACCCACTAACGTCAATGAGAGAGGCAGGGCTTGAGACGCATCCTGACTTTAAGAAATACTTCGAGCCGGAGGCAGAACGGTGCTACTTTCAGGCACCGCAGTTGGATCATCCTGTTGGCAACAGTATTCGAGTCCATCCTACGCGCATGGCCAAGTATAAGCTGGATCTTATGAAGGCAAAGATGGCTAGTGAGGCAGAAGAAGCTGCTTAATGATTTTGGCGATTTATGGAGTTTGGCGATAGATTTTCTTTTTGGCAATTGTTAGACAGTGTTTATAGAAATGGTAGAGAAAAATGTCCGACTTACACGTCGTTTCTTCGAATTGCGCCATATATGCTTCACTCCTTTTCGTAATCTCGTAATCTGAAATTTGCTCATGACCTCCATTGGAGAGGCGCTCATAGTCCCATATCCTCATCACTTTGATCATCCGACTCTTGACCGCCACCTTCTTCCTCCTCTTCTCTTCTTGTTGTTTCCGTGCTTGCGCCAATTTTCCTGACACCTTCGACTACGCCAATAACGAATCCTCTGCTCTCTGCGAGTTCCATAGCTCCAACTCCTCGTAAACTCATAACACCATCGACTCCGCCCTCGAGCTGGGCCGTACTGGATCGCATCTTGGCAGCTCTCACTTCTTGTAAGTCTCGTAGTAGGGACCGCACTTCTGATGAGGATGTAATGTCGTCTGCGGCATGTGCGAGGAGCATTTCGGAGACCTCGAACCAGTGGTACGGCAGTGCTCCTGAAGGTGCATCGGATGTACAAGATGGAAGAAACGGCGGCGAAAGAACAACCTCGTCATCCATGAATGGGTTCAATCTCCGCGCATTGCCTCTACTGTCTGCTCGTACGGGTGGCGGAGGCGGTGGTGCCCAGCCTGTACGATCGATCTGTGTTTCGTGGTGGACGATATCGCGTAACGAGTCGGGGTGAAGCCATGGAGGAGGAACAATATTGGCGCGCCGTTGTTTCTTTAAAAGAATCGCAAGCCATAGCGGCAAATTACTTCGGTAGGGTGGTCGGAGTGTTGGAGTTGTGCCCTGTGTAACAGTAACAGGTCAGCGTCGAGCTTGTTGGACGCGACGAGGATGAGAACGCGCTCACCGTTAGAAGCTCGATACTTTCAAGCCGTTGACGAGGAACTACAGTAACAAGCTCCATTTCACATAAAAACGAGACCTCGGAGGGGGTCATCCCCGAGGGTAGTGGTAAAGCCATATCGTTGTGGTTTGGATCTTTGTTCCCTAGTTGTAAGATATAGTCTAAATTGGAGGTTTTCATACTGATTCAGTGCCCCTCATTGCTAGAGCTACAGCATGGATCGGATGTTAGTGCCAACCCCACCACTCAAGAGCTCTCCATGAATTCAATTGAAAGATGCCATACTGGTCAACATTCTGTTATTCCAAATATTTACATTTTCCCTCTTGTTAATATATATAGATAAAACTCAATTGCTACAGTTCCAGTTGTGTCATTACTCAATGTTAGTGAGTGTCTAAACACCAGCTTTAGCAACTGCCGTGTACTAAGTCCGACAGAGACCCAGACCTAGTACGAAGCAAGGCAACACAAAACAAGTATATCCTATTTAGTAATAGTGATGCTTGCTTGAATATTCTATAACATGTATGGATCGACTGGGACAGCTTGGCAATCGGTAAGACTCATTCGGCGAACCAGTTCAGCCTGTTCAGGGTAGCTCCCGGCCCACCAACGTGGGGGACCATCATTGAAGGGCGTGATCATCATGTAAACCATGAAGTATAAGTTATTAGCTTAACCATTGGGCATTTCTCCTTTCTCCAACAATACAACCCTGAAGGCCACAGTGCACAAAGACCCAAATTACTGCAGCAGAGCTACTTCATCATGGCATCCCAGGACAACCTCCCTTCTGTTACCTCACCATCTCTCATCCTCACCAACCCCACTGCCTCGGAACGAGAGCGCATATGGAAGGGCACTCATCCTCAATGGGGAGCAGCCCTTAAACTGGAGGACTATATCGCCCGAGAATATGATAACATAAAGACGTCCCTTGCTCAAGATGGTGGATTGACAAGCTGGATGTTAACAGATGGAAGTCTGAAGCCCGGCGAAAGACCTATTCTCTCATCTTGCGAGACTTACAAGAAGAGAGCTCTTGTCGCCGATCGTGAGAATAAATCCGGAGTAAGAGATGGTACTGCGCATGGCGTAGCCAGTGTCTTCACCTTCCCCGAGTACCGAAAGAGGGGATATGCTAGGAAGATGATGTCCCTCCTTGCGGAAGAGCTTCGAAGCAGACAACAGAAGGACGAAGGAGACGCCGATTTCTCAGTCCTATGGTCAGATGTTGGCCCCGACTTCTACGGAGCTATTGGATGGAAGGCTTTCAGAAGCACCTATCTCGAATTTCCTGTCAAGGACGCCGTGCCCCCAGCCGACCCAGCCGTCAAGCCCCTCACTATGGACGACATCCCCGAACTCGCAGCTAGAGACGAAGAGATTGTCCGTAACAAGGTTGCTTCATCAACTGCTCCCGCCAGTGCCGCTGTTATCCCTGACATCAACACTATTAAGTGGCACTTGAACCGCGTGGATTTCATGTGCAACCGTATCTTCTCTCGCACTCCTTCTATCCGAGGTGCCTTGTACACCCCGCCTGGAGCTCCCAACTCGAGAATCTGGGCTATCTGGACTTGCAGTTTCTACGGTGGACTTGACGAGCCCGAGAAGAATGTTGTCCGCATTCTTCGACTGGCAATTGAAGATGAGAGCATTTCAGATGAGACCCTAGCTAAGGGCATTGAAGCTATTGCCGGGTTTGTCCAGAAAGAGACTAAAGAGTGGCTATGCTCTAAAGTTGAACTCTGGAACCCCGAGGAGCGTATTAGAAAAGTTACCGAAGGCATTGAGTCGTTGGGGGCCAAATTCGTCGTCCGAGAAAACAATAACCTCGCCAGTATGAACTGGTTCGGAAAGAACCCCAACCAAGAGGTCGAATGGATTGTGAACGAGCGATTTGCTTGGTGTTAGATAGTCCAACAAATTTCATAGACAGAAGACATGATCAGCACTGACAACTCTCAAAGAAACCGGAATTAGATCAATGAGATCCCTTTGAATATAATCTCTACGATCTATCGTCTTTTTCTACCTTTTACAATTTCCGTGACCGGTCCCTTCCCATTTCCATGATATAATCACATTCATATGAAGCCGTAAACAATCGCACTGGTGTATCATAAGCATGCCAGGCCAACGCCTTCCCGCTCCCTGACTTAGAAAATACATTCAACTCCTTTAGTAGCTTCGTCCGAACATGGTCCACTTGTCGGCCTTGCCCTCACACTCGGGGTTAAGGCACTTGGTCTCACCAGCGACAATACCCTCGGGCTGCTCGAAGGGAACACAAAGACTCTTCATTCCCATGGTAGGAAGCTTCTCGTTGTCGGGGACATCGGGCTGGTCCTCGCGAGTGGTGAGCTCCTTGATGCGGTCCTCACACTTGGGAGCACCACAGAAGGGAATGAGCACGACGTTCTTGTCGTCCAGAGCGGGGAGAACATCCTCCCACTTGGTGATCTGGAGACGGTGCTCGCGGAAAGACTTCTCGGCCTTGTTGTACATATCACTCTGGATAGTCTCGAGGAGCTCGGGGACCTTGGTGGCGACATCGGTGATGGCGATTTCTCCCTTCTCACCAGTGTCTCGTCGGGCGGTGCTGATAACACCCTTGGCGGCGTCCTTGGGACCGAACTCGATACGCAGGGGAACACCCTTCAACTCCCAATCGTTGAACTTCCAGGCAGGAGTGTAACCCTCTCGCCAATCAGCTGTGACACGGATACCAGCCTTCTTAAGAGTAGCTCGGATCTCGTCGACCTGATCCTCGTGCTTCTTCTTGTCCTCAGGGGTAGTCTTCTTGTTGATACCAACGGGGACAATGACGACCTGAGTCTTGGCAACTCGGGGAGGGAGGACCAAACCCTTGTCGTCACCGTGGATCATGACCATGACACCAATGACACGGGTAGAAAGACCCCATGAGTTTTGCCAGACATGGATGTGAGAACCCTGCTTCTGGGGATCCTCGACAGTGATGTCAAACATCTTACTAAAGTTCTGGCCGAGGGCGTGAGAGGTAGCACCCTGGATACCACGGCCGTTGGAAGGAATGTAACCCTCAACAGTGGTGGTGTAGTAACCACCAGCAAACTTCTCGTTCTCAGTCTTGCGACCTCGGACCACGGGGACAGCAAGAAGCTTCTCGTAAACACCAGCGTAAAGCTCAAGGATCTCCAACACCTCAGCACCAGCAAGCTCCTCGGTCAAGTGAGCGGTGTGACCCTCCTGCCAGAGGAACTCTCGGGTTCGGAGGAAAGGGGTTGTCTGCTTGGCCTCCCATCGGACGACTGAGTTCCACTGGTTAAGGCGAAGGGGAAGGTCTCGGTGGCTGCGAATCCACTTGGAGTAGTAGGGGTACATGACGGCCTCGGAGGTGGGACGGACAGCAACAGGGACTTCGAGGTCCTTGTCACCACTAGAAAGTTATCAATTAGTCACAGCTCCAACAGTGGGACGAAGTTGTATAGAAATGCTTACGCCTTGGTAACCCAAGCAAGCTCGGGGGCAAAACCTTCAACGTGGTCCTTCTCCTTCTCCAGGGACTTGGAGGACAGGAACATGGGGAAGTTGGTCTCGTCGACACCCATCTCCTCAATGTGACCCTGGAACCACTTTCGGATCTCATTCCAGATGTGCATGGAAAGGGGACGGAGAACAAAGAAACCAGAGATCTCGGTGTAGTACTCGACCATCTCGGCCTTGAGGACGACCTCCTGGTACCATTGTGGGAAGTTCTCGGTCTTGGACACAGTGATACCAATGATCTCGTCTGCCTTCTTTCCACCGACGACGGGAAGGTTGGTCTGCTTAGCAGCCTTGGCAGCCTTATCAGCAGCAAGACGAGCCTGCTTCTCGGCCTTCTTCAAGGCGCTCTTGGACTGTTCGGCGGCGCCCTCCATTTTGGTGTAAGTGTCGAGCGTTGATTGGAAGTTGTTAATAAAAGAAGATAAAGAAAGACTGGAGCTTCAAGGCAACCGAACAGTGGCTTGCGCGCCTATAAAGAATTCGAGAAGCAGAAGAGCGACGTGATCCTTGAGGGGGGAAGAAGGAGAAGATTCGGGGTGTGAGTCGAAGTAAACGTCGGTCGTGACTTGTGCCCCGCAGTCGAGGGAGAGTCAAGCGGGAAGGAGGGGCACGGCACCGCTAGAAATCTAGCCCAAAATTCAGGCCCAATGCCCTACCAGCCAATGGTTAATGTGACCGCTCAGCTGCAGGGAGGCCGATAACGCGACAGGGGGGGGTTTTTGGGGTTCTTGGGGCCCGTGCGCCTTCTGTCAAATGCCCTGACCTCCAGCTACGGGTGGGCATGCGGCCTGTAACGCACAGCGCAATTGCGATGGCACCGGCCAGACGAGGAGCGGTAGAGCAC
>QHHG01000354.1:0-63192 GCA_004367055.1 Fusarium sp. NRRL 66335
CTACTATTCCGAATTGCTCCCGGTGCCTCTCTATCGACATAAACATGAAATACTTGTACATTTCTTGAACGCGTACCCAGACATATAAACAGCCGTGGCATTCAACTTACTACAATCATATATGTATTATCCTAGAGATATCCTCTTAGCCAAGGACTCGAGTAGCTTCATTCATGTAATGGGAAGGAGATGTATGGACTGCAAGACTCTGAATAGAAGAGTTTGCTCCAGTCGGACAAGAGGCAGTGGCAGGACCATGGCTATTGTGGATTGAAGGCCTCGTGAAGACGAAATGTGTATCTTCGACTGTAGAGTTTGTATTGACAATCTTTTGTTGACACGCTGTGGGCTACAACTCCCGACAGGCATTTTTGTCAAACTCTGAGGAATGTTCACACTACGCCAAGATATTAGAGAGGAGCTTCACCCTATCTAGGAACTGGATACAGAAAAGTAAAAGACTGAGACGCCACCTCTAGATCAAAGACACCCGCGATTCCAGTTTGTCTGCATGAACTTTGCTTAGTTGCGTTCTACCAGTGCCGTGTATGACAGAACGGCCGCCATGAAGTCTCTACCCTTTAGGTCGACGACGCAATCCGCACCCAAAGATCAGACTGGGGTTCATCTGACCATCCTCGGCGTCGATGATTCTTCGCAGGTTCTAAGGACGGGCACTAAAATTCCACTAACACTTAGAAGAACTGCAATATTATTCCAGCTTTACGGGGTCAATTTCGCCACGAGCGCATCCAGCGGTTTCATAGTCATTGGACTTCCCCAGCTGGCATCAAATCTCAATATACCGCAGTCCCTCGCTTTCTGGCCGCCGTCAGCTCACGGTCTAGCCACAGCCCCCGCGCTGCTACTTTCAGGCGCCGCCGCTGATGCCTTGGGGCCGCGATTCATAAATCTATCGGGGTGCATACTCAACAGCGTGCTCATGTTGTCCTGTGGATTTATCAAGCGCGTCCAACAGTTAATAACAAACATGATTCCAGCTTCAAGGCATGATAGAGTTACGGGGGAATATAAGTATAGGTAGATGTTATGTCTCAGCTAAGTAGGCATCCTTTTCGGCTCGACCTTGTTCACTTGTCTTCATGTCGCCAATGGCGGCTTATCACCCCCAGCCTCGTTAGGCGTGCCTCATATCCCTGAAAGGACCAAGTAAAGGCGCGTGGCGTCTGGGCCTTGGTCGCTCATAAGGACGCCATGGATCTGTCGCTCTGTCTCTCATGACACTACGCCCTGGGTTTTGGAGTGAGAATCCTGTTTACTTCGAGGAAGAACATTCGGTAAGAAATACGTGCACCTAAATATCTTTCACTATAAATAACAGCAAGTTGCCACCATTTTACATCCATTCTCTCTTCTTTCTTACCTTGGCCACCGTCCCAACATCTCTTTCCAGACGAACAGATGCCGATCAAAGTCATGCAGAAACTCCTGCACCACCTCATCATGGGAGGAGGAAGAATCACTCGAGTCTGCGCCGCTACCACCCTACCATTTGAACAATGTATTGTTCGGCATACTAGCAAGTCCAGAGAGAGGAACAATTCGCATCAGCCGGGGAGAATGGTCCAACAGCAGCAGGATAGCGATAGCCAACATCCATTGTCTTTCAGAGACTGTGCTGGAACAGAATGTGCTTCTCAAATCGACGCACAACGTGCAATGCCTGAAGTCACGAGGTTGTCCGAACGGCCTCGCACCTTTACGGCCCGTGCCAGAGGGTCTATGAGCAACGGATCATGGGTAGCTAGTTTGCGGACGCCATCGACAAAACGGCGCAGAAGATCAGCCATGAGATCGAAGAAAAACTCAAATGTATGCAATTCCGAAGATATTGAGATGTAGTGCTGACAGTTGTAAAGAGAAACGCCGTATCTTACTCAAGCCCAAGGGCTGTTTCACTTCCCCCCCGACGTGGAAACAAGTCTCCCGGCAACGACGACGATTTTGATTTTCCAAGCATTGAGGAAATCTATAACGGGCTTCAACTACACCGAAATGAGCAGCGGCTAGCTAGGAGCGGCTAGGGAGATAAAGGAAACAGAAGTTGCTTCTCAGGGTTTAACAGCATTTCCTTAAGATCTGCCTCTCATAACTTGGTCATATGAGCAGCGTAATAATGCACTGTTTCGCAATCCCGCAGTCGATTCTGCATACTTTCATGTACTTTATGAAGAATAATCACCGCCATCTATTATTTCTTTGTTGCCTTGTAATCCTTGGAACAAATATTCAAGAGCGAACAGCTACGTGGTAGGAGACATATGTAGGATGATATATGAATTAGAAACTGAATCGTGCCGAGCTTCGAAAGGGAATCATGGAACTTGATTAAAAACTTCGTCGTTGAAAGCTGTGTACCAGGCCGAAATTAAATGTTGACCTTGTTCGAGATGATAGTGTTTTAGCAAGACCTGAGTCATGTGTTGATAAGTCTCGTCTGCTGTGCCTTTGGTGTTCAAGAAGCTGATCAATCGACAGTGCGTCGGTACGAATGTCCTGAGCCTTTTCAGCACAAGCAGACGACTCGTATTTTACCGTACCACCATGCTGATAGCCTACACCTTCCATATAAGCCAAGACTGAAGGCGATATTCCTCAGCCATGTGGGAGTCCATTCACCCGTCCAGCCTCAGTTGTATGGATCTTAGATGGGCAGATGGGCAGATGGGCATAATCATCTCGTCCAATATCATCCACGTCATTTTCGCAAGCCAGCCTCTATTACAATATTGAGGGCTTCAGGAGAGGTCCTTTTTTGTATCGGATGGCAAATGTATAACCCATCGTAGGGTTGTCGCAGAAGCCAAAAACTGATCAGATCAGGAGTCACTACATTCGACTTGATGCAGCTGGACGTACCAATATGGATGAAAGTGAGTATAGTATCTGTATCATATATTTGCTTGATCTTCTATCTTATTGAAATGACGTGGATCCTGGAGGCAGTCGTGTGGCATATTCTTGCCTCTTGATAGGAATGGTCCCAGTCTCTTCAACCTCCTCGTTTTGTCATCTCATCGCTTGTAAGAAATAAGAATGCAACGCGGGATGCATTTGAAATCATTCTCCCAGTCAGGAAAGAGCATACACAAGTTTCTTCAGGTCAGTGATCTTCTGTCATCCATCAACAATCAAGCCACCTGCGCCAGGCCCTTGTCGAATTCACAGCTACTAACATCTTTTGCCAGCCACTTTCAGTGATCCACAAGGCCCAAGAGATGCAGCTCCTGACCACTAGGGACGACCTCGCTCAACTGACAGGTGGGAGACCCCTCGACGACATTGCCAAGATGCCATCAGACGACCGCCGCGCCGTACTCTGTAAGTACTTGGTCAAGGAGGGTCCAGTCACGGTGCAAGAACCTATTGCTTGGTCAGATGAGGAGAGTATTGGGAGATTTCTTCTCCTAAAGAAATTCCTCAATGACGATGCGTCTCGTCAGCATCTCCTTCTAGAAGCTCGAAGAGTGTTTTATGAGGAGAACGCATTCGTAATCTGCTTGAGCGGATTCTCTCGCTTCTTGGACGATATGCTTGGCGATTGGGAAGATGCTGTTGCGGTCGAAATGCTAGTGCGTGATCTCACGATCAAGGCGGAAAGGCAGGACTGTCAATGCGGGCAGTTGATGGAATATATCCAGCGCCTCTCCTATTTTACCAAGATGCCACAACTTCAAAAGATTACGATTGAGTGGTGTACTCCGACGAAAGCTATGGACGAGGCTTTACCTTATGACTGGAGTACGCTACCTAGTAGTAGCAGTAGTAAAGGAAACAGCTTACGCAGTTTCACGGACGATGATGGTACTTCTGATAACGGAGGCTCCAGTGAGGTCTTGAGATGGGAGACTTCAGACGATGACATCTGGAGCCTGGATGGAGATGTGCACGGGTGAGCTGCCATAGAGGGCATTTGTATTAGTAGGTGGATGCATATGGTCATTGAGTTCATGAGAGAACTTCATAGTGCAAATATCCAGAAACAAACCAAATTCGCAGGTTTTTCTTGTGACGAGTTTCTTTCTACGATGTGTCTTGGTGTATATAACTGTCTACTATTAATAGGTTGGTTACACTCCTTTTGACGACGTCTTCTCGTGGAGAAAGAACAGAAACATGAATGGATCACCGCAAGGTCTGCAACCCATCCATCTCCGAGTATCCGGGTAGCATATGTGCTGACAGGGCCAGAAGGGTTACCTTCCCATAGCTCTTTTGTTTTCCTGGAGCAATCAACTGGTACTCACAGGGACTATTTGATACCAGGCTGGGAATTACTAAGATTGTAATGAAGCGAGCCGAGCCCGAATAGTCGTCCGCACAGTTCCTCAGGAAGGGCGCTATAAGAAGAAAGTATTCCAACCGGAGGCTTCCAGATATACGCCTCGCTAGCATGACAAAAAGCCTGTCCGTGGGTCGTTCTAACGGTCTGTTTCCTCGAACCGTTGGTTTTTTCATTTGACGCCATACTCCACTGTTGCATATCCATTCATACTGATATGTGGCAAGTCGTCTGTTTCGTTGACATTATTAATAAAGGCCTCTTGCAGTCATACCTCTTACTCTTTCTTCCAGGTTGAGAACTTCTAAGCGTTTACGTTACGAGTATGCCAGCTGGCTGGTTGCCATATCGATCTACCCTATAGATGCCGTTGACCACATCTAAAACTGTCGTTTGGAGCATACCTCACACGCTTTTCTGAATTGTTGATTTCCCAACGGCGGAACTCTGTCTGAAGAAGGATCGTGTTACGGTTATTTTGAATGGGGCTTTGTTTCGTCCCTCCTTCGACCCGGACCTCATGGTTCAAAACCTCATGATCTACCTGATCGCGGCCTGGTGAAACACGTCTGGATCTCATCGCTCTAAATAATGGCCAAATGGTTGGCAAACACCCGGCCACAATTCCCAGAGTTGCCTCTATAACCGTCCATTTTGCAACATCTCTATATACGACTTAGTGAGCAAGCATGAGATAACAGCAAGTGGATGTAGGTCTTACACTGTTTCATAGAGAAAGTCTTCGGTAAGATCCAACAGCTTGATGTAGGGAATTCGGACAATCATTGCCGCGCCCGCTCTGTTATATCGAAGTCTAGTCAGCCACGCAATGAACTTTAAATAGACACCAATCCGGCTCCTCCTGCCCTGGGAAGTAGGCCAATAAGTATTCTCATCGTTGCCAATGGATGTGGCGAGCCCTTGGAGGAGAGCTGCCTAGACATACGAGCTCATACGGACGTAACACTAACAATAATTTCAAGGTATAGGAAAACACAAAAAAGTAAAACAACACTCACAGTACGCCTAAACTCGTCAAAGCTTGGATCGCAGCTTTGGTTTTCCACGGTAACCGCGTGTTCCATAGGCTCATAATGGGTACTACTAGAGCCAAGGTCCAATCGCTGAGGGCCAAAACGATGCTAAGAACTATACCAGTGATGGGTACGATGTTTTTTGAACACTTGCCAGGGCTGATGGGAACATTGAATTGCTCCCAATAGTAGCCGACGGGAGAGCACTGGAAGATGCTGGTCAAGAAAAACACAATCGATGTAGCCCAGACGCAGACAAGGCAGAGGGCCAAAGTTACTCTAAGGAAGGGTCTATTGACGATCGCCCGTTTTGATGGTTGGCCAATGTAAAGCTGATGGAGATACAAAACTACCGATGTCTTGATGAAGCATGAAAGTGCGGCATATATTAGTTCCCCGAAATACCAAGTTTGGAAACCTTTGACAATTCCTGCTCTGTTAACGTCGCCCGCATGTTGTCCAATTCCGCCGTCCACTATGCCGCGTACTATAATGATAACCTGGGCAGTATAGAGGAACTGGGAAAGTGATCCACAGTCAGTGTCATTTTGTCATTGCTTAGGGACAGAAAGCCTCGTGAAGAGGGCGAATAGTGCAACTATGTGCATTGCACCTGCCATATTCAGAACGTGAACTTACCACTGACAGATACATCAACTTGTCGTGTATTACATGCTCTTTCATAATGACAGATTGCGCCCAGAATCGTAACCATGCCGAGAGGTAGACAAGTACGGTACAGCAGATCTGGATGATGAAGAGCTCGAGGGCTTTCTCACTGGTATTCCAAGCCATCCTATTGTTTGCAACAGATAGCGGCTGCAAACGCCTCAAATGATATCAAGAGCTACTTGGCAATCACGCCGCACTTTTGGGGGGGTGTGGTGGGGTCAAAAATTCTCTTGTGCTACGCTTGCGGTCTGTTGACGTAGGGGTGGAATACTACCAGATTGCAGTTTGATGATACGGCTCTTACTAGGCAGGTTTGTTCTTTTACCGATCTGCGCATCGCCGTGCTCTTATAGGTCTTTGGACAGTCACGTCAAATATTCGACAATGAGCCCTTCAAAGTAAAGTTTTTTCTTCGAAGAATATTGGCTAAAATGGGCCGAATTTTTGCATCCAATATTTCCAAGGTTTTCATATGTTACTATTTGTGCTTTTAGCCCATTTCTACTAGCCACTATGGGATCAAACTTTGCCGCATCACTTCTGACCCAGTCCACGCGGCATTGCAGCTATCAACGTCGTCAGCCTGAATCAATTTGCCAATTCTGTCGCTAGCTAGAAAAGAACAAAAGTAAAGATAGAGAAGAGGGCGAGGGCCAACCCACGTTGTGAGAATATGTGAAGAGGCTACCAGGGATGCGACTGGCAATGTGGGGGCGAAGTGGGAAAGTATTAGGAAGCTACTCTCTGACAGATCTGGAATAATGAATGAGGTAGCTTACCAATGTGATACTCCGCAGTGCCAATAATGATTCTCATTGGACAAATCCAGTACCTAGGCATTCACCAGGTTCCGGGTAGGCTGGGAGGAGGTCAGATCCCCAATCTTATACAGTGGGGTGCGGGTTCACAGTCAGGAGTTTACTATGGAAAGTGCTTCAAAATGGACTAAGCGTGGCGCACGACCCATGCCCAGCCTGCGTCAAGATGAACCCCGCCATCTCTCAGGCGTAACAGCCTCTGTCTATCTCGGCGGTCTGGAATCGGGCGCCGGCATCAAGATCAATGTATATTTACTTCAATAACCTGGAAGATGTATTGCTTACTAACTGTCGCTTGGTCCGGTCTTCTATAGAGTTCGCATCTGTTCATATTCTTCGATACTGATCTGGATGCTGTTAGTGAGCGAACAGAACAGGGACTACACTAGAGTTATCAGTAAGTGGGCGAGCCTGCCGCATCTAGTCTGTTCTAGGTCACTTTCAATAAACTTACGATGATGGATTCCTGACGGTGGACTATATTGTCCCACTTCCCCAGATTTGCGCCCCAAACCTCGAGGCAGCAGCGGTACTTCTAAGTACTTCATTCGCTCAGCCGGAAATTGCTTACGCACCCATAAGACGGCCAAGTTCTGACAAAACGTCTGCTTATGAGGTAGAGCGTTGTACCGCGAAGACCCCACCCGAGACTTTATAAAGAAGAATGTTGTTTTGGAGCGGAAGGTGCAAGTGCTTAATACCGTACTGTGGAGGAGTATTATCGTAGGCATACAGTAGTACTATAGAACTCAGGCACAGTGAGGTTCAATTGGGGCGGCCTTCATCGATAGACGCGTAGAAGAAAAAACGGCCGATCTTGGCCAAAGAATTCTGCTTTCTGCGTATATTTGCAGAAAAAGCACGCTGAATAAACAATCAATGATGGAAACTTGTCGCGCTGCCAATAGTGGGCTTTCCTGTAAGCCGTCCAACGTCTTGCATTGGCGTTTGATCCTAACATACGATGGTTTCTAAAGTCCTTTTACGATGCTTCCCAGGTCTAGCAAGCATAGATTTGGAAGTGCTTTGACGATTTTATAGAATTGATTGTCCCGTTATTGAAGTCTCACAGGAACTAGATAACCTTACAAGTCAATTCGTCTTTTTGCAAGTTATCCTCGGCTGTTTCATGACAACCAGGATGTTTGATTCATTTCACTGCTTCAGAAACCTTCCGTTAGAGCTACAAACAGAGATTTGGAACTCCGCAGTCCGTCCTGCAAAGGCAGGTGTGCAAATCTTCAGCTTGACCAGCGATTATAGAAGTCAATCACATGAAGACGGCGCTCCAGAAGCTCCTTGGGCCGATACCTACTACCTCACCGCTCCTAAGTGGGCCTTTGGCCCCAAGTCCAGTCAATTCAGTGCCATTGACGAAACCACAGCTTCATGGACTAAAAACAATCCTTCGACGTATCTGATCGATTCGGGTCTCTGGAATGCCTGCAGACAGTCACGCCG
The DNA here is from genome assembly GCA_004367055.1 of Fusarium sp. NRRL 66335. Taxonomy (NCBI): domain Eukaryota; kingdom Fungi; phylum Ascomycota; class Sordariomycetes; order Hypocreales; family Nectriaceae; genus Fusarium; species Fusarium sp. NRRL 66335. The sequence continues at coordinate 8,289 of QHHG01000354.1, forward strand.
TGCCATGAGAGATATACTCGGCCCGACCAAGCCCATAACTGTCCGTATGATTGTCAGATGTAGCCATTCGAATGGTGAGATAGACGCACCAGAGGGCGTCTCTTTCCAACAGCGCAATCTTATCGTTTCTCCAAGTCACGACCTCTTTATTCTCCAACCGGATGAGCCTGACATGTTTAGTTGGTGTTTGTTTGAAGATGTCATTCTGAACAACACTGCCCCAGGCTTGCTGCAGATACCGCAGGTAGGCTGGCAATACCACCCATCATGGGCTTCGAGCTTACACGCGTCCTCCTGGATCAGGAGCCTTGACTCCTTGTGCTGTTACATCGTATATGGTGCAAGGTTCGGAGGTCTGGAAACGCTATGGCTCATCAACTACCGCATCAAGCGAAAGCATTGGGTGTCATCGAAAGAAGAATGCGACAGGCCGGAGCCCAAAGTCTTCGAAACAGACGAGTTTCGGCTCATAGAGGTGGAAATCGACGATAGTATCCGTTCATCAGAACAACTGCCGTGGGATGAGGTCGTGGAACGCGGTGATTTCTACACTCTGGACGATTTTATTGCCTTTGTGAGACAGCTCCGGCAGTTGTTGACCCATACGCCTCTGTCCACCCCAGCTCTACAGACTGCCAAACACGTCATGAGCATCAAGATTCTGGCGTATGAAGATCTTCAATGATTGATCGGCATAGTGTGAGAAATAGATCTTCTGAACTTGTAGGCGATATGGTAGTTCACGCCTTTGCTTTCAAGGTTTAATCCGCTATCCCGGTTTATATTTGAAAGGACATGAAGCTAAAAGTAGTTGTGAAACGCCATGCGCTCTATACGGTAGTGAATCAAGGACATGGCTGCAAGAGCTCACCCCATGCATGCACTGTGACATTCAATCATCCGGTAATGGGTCATGGTACGGCGCCTGAAGCTCAAATGCAATTTTTATCAGATGAAACTATCTAGTTTTACTTACTTGGAACACTTTACCGTTTGACGAAGTAGTACAATACGCAATGGTTACTGTATGTCCCGCCCGCTTTCGGGCATGTATAGTTGATATTCTCAAGCACTCGACGGCATGAACCCATGTCTTTCGCCCCAATGGAATGGTTTGGACAGGAGGGCAATACCTGCATTCCAATCAAGGTGTCGCCGTAGGGTAATGGTTGAATGGGATGCGCTGCGTCAAAAGTAGCATCCCGGAGCCCGTCACAGAACGACCTGGCAAACTCAATCCTGGATGTTGGACTTGAGACAAAGTCAGATACCGATGGGTGGGTCTCTTCCCAGCACAACATAAGGCTGGCTGTGCCTGTCGCCCCGTGTAGTTTTGTTCGTGTCTCAATAGTGACGGATGTCCCTACTGTTTTAGAAACTTCAATGGTCATGACAGACGCTGCTCTTGGTATCAGACCGCCACCAGAGGCTTCCGTGTACACCGGTGATTGAGCCAGTTTAGACACAGACGGGTTACGGCTAACTCCTGCAGATGTTGAAGTTGGCTTTTTATTGAAGTCTTCAAGCGTTTTTGACTTGGCATCATGGAGCTCCAACGTTTTCGGGCAGCCGTCAGACCATGAGGCTGGTGGAATAAGTGCCATATTCGCATGGTAAGGGATCTTGTATCTTTTTCCGGCAACAGCCGCCATACCGACATCAACACCAGGATTAAGGTTTGAAAGATCGTCATAATCCAGATCCGGCAGAGCGCTTCCCAACGTCTCACTTAGTTTCGCCCTGTCCTGCGAGATCCATATGGCATACTTTGAAGTGCAGGTGGCACTTGCCAGCGAAACGTACCAGAGAAAAAAAAGTGCCTTCATATCTTAGGTTAAATGGCTTGGGGAGTCCAGGATCTTGCGAGCTTCACCAGATCCTATATAACTTGGGGCCAAGTCTATTCGGGCTTCTTGCGTCACTCGATTTCATCGGGAAAGTGGAAAGGCATAGGGAAGGCGAAATTAGCAGCTCTTCCATGAATGCTGCTTGGTCTTAGGATCTACAAACACGGGTCAGAAAAACGGAGATCACTATTGGTCGTATGGTACTCATGCCGGCAAACATACGCTGAATGTAAGACATTCGATTCCATCCGCAGCCGCTCAAGTGCGTTCGGGATGCGACATATTATTGGAAGGCTGAAAGAAAAAAAAAAAAGAAAAAAAAAAGAACACGCAGACCAGGACCCTATCCATAACCTGTGGTAGTCATTGCCATATTTTCCCTCCTGCTTGCGATTTGTCGTGGCACGCTGTCTTTCATAGTTGGCTTTCTCAAGGTCAACATGTGCCGTCTTATGACCAGTACATAGCACCTGGAATAAACCCGAACTCGAGTGTAATATGGCGACCTAGCCCTTTCTTACTATCTCAAGAAGCCGAAACTAGTGACAATACAGCACTAGGTATACGGTGTTGTGCATGTGCACCTTCCTCTTCGCAACATCATCCTCTTTGCCAGTTTTGGAGTGGAGACTTGCAGATACCTACATGTACTTTGTAGGCTGGGCAGGGTGTCTACTTTAAGCCGCGCTAAACACATGACGGCATTTTTCGGTCATGGGGCACGTGTATCTCTCAGTGTTATTGGCGACCTCTTAAACCTCACTTCGTTTGTATGTTGGCTGTACTCGTATTAATGCAAAGATTTAAAGAAAAGACTTCTAGTATCGCCGTCTACCGGGTCGTCGGCCAGTCTCACAAGAGCGAAATAAAAACCGTTCTTGGTGCCCACGAGGCCGGGTCGCATTCCGAGATCTATCATCTTCCTAATTCAGATAACGCCATCTCATTGCTACCAGAACGGACCAGTCATCTCCAAACTACATACCAGGCGACAGTTTCTGGCACTTTCTGGCGATGAAGTTGGTAACTTTGAAAAGGCTTAGCGCGCACACGGAAAGTGCATATATCGATTGGTTCACTATTTCCAGCTCAATTCTGAGACGGTCTATTAATATGCACATTGGCACCAAAATCATATCGCCGGAAAGACTCTACGTCATTTAAAGTGGGTATGACAAAAAGAGCGTAGCCACAACCTCACTATCACTAATCTTCCGCTCACGGCCCTGTTAGTGACTCGTCGTAGCTGGTGACTGATGCGCAGTGGGTCAACGAACTCGGAAGGAACCAACTCTATACACAGACTACTCGAAGGTATTTAAATCCAAACTGCTTGATCTGCCTTGACTTGCCGGGGGGGGGGGGGTTCCTTCGAAGTTTATTCGATCCTCTGCCCAGGCAAGCCTTGTGTCGAACCTGGACAAACATAGGATCGAAATTGATCGTCGGTCATGTCGAACTCAGCCTGAAAGTCATACTTGTCAATCTTGAAGAGAGCAACAGGCGTGGGTCCGACTAATATGGCCTCGCACAGGTCACGCGCATCTTGAAGCCATATACGCAACATGTCAGTTTCGTTTTGCAACCGATTTTCGAATTCTTTAATCAGTGGATCCTGCGCTTTCTCTGACAACCGATAACCGCTAAAGTCGTTTCCAAACGCACAAAGTGGTACCAAAGGCCCCAAACCGTGCTTCATACCAACATCACTCACCCTCTTCCAGAAGTTCCAACTCCATAAATCTCTCTTAATGCGTTTCTCGGCATCCTCCCCCATCGCCGATTTAATTTCTATTATTCGGTCGTTGTCTTCCATCATCCAGTGGAAAAGGACAGCATGGTAGCGGCGATGAAGATTGCCACTGGTCCTTGAATACCTAAGAAGTGCCCTGAGGACAACCGGATCATCTGCAAAGGACACTAGGGCAGATCGTTTGAAGTGTATGGCATGTGAGAGATTATCTAAAATAACTTTACGATCATCCAAAACAGGCTGTACACGCCCTTCTGCTCTATCACTTGTGACCCTTGATTGCCGTCTTCTCTTGCGCGACGTGTTGGCCGGATGCTGTGGCTGTAAACTGGAAAGCCCTGGGGAGCGGTCAGGGTCCGTGGCAGGTGCCAGCTGTGGGTTTCTGTTCAAAACGTTGCCTTCTTCCGCTTGACATGTCACAGGAGATGCCGAGGAAATGGCCCGAGTTGCACTTATTGTCGCAGCCATCGCATCTTCGAAGAAGGATGACTCTTGTTGTCCATCAGTTAACGTTTGTCCGTGGCTTGTCTGGTTGGCGGTTGAGGATATGTATCCTGTATCTAACACTTGCTCTAAATCGACATGACGTAAGTCTGTAGAGGTTGGTTGAACCTTTTGACAAAGAAGTTCGATGCATATACAGGAACGGAAAGACTGGTTGAGCTCATCTGCGACCCTTTGGCTCAGATGAGGTTTGCGCTGTAATATAAGCTTGATGCCCATAAGCATGAACACGCCTGAATCTGCCAGGTTAGTATTCTGAGGCCCCCGCCACCCTTCTACGACGGGTCGCGCACCGGCAACGGGAGGTACAAGGGTAGCACTATTGGGGGTACTGTCGTACCAGTGGACGCAGTCCGAGTACGCAACAGCAAACGCCCAGTTGTTTTCATGACAGAATGGAATGATGATAGGATGGTCAACCCCTTCTGTCTCTTGAATACAGTTTCGATCGTGCCGAAGCATCCGAGCCGGAGCTATCTCTACATGGTGGCTTATGGACCTTAGTAGCTGTAGGTAATCCTCCACAATCCCGAAATCCAGGTGGTCACCGCGTACCAGATGCCACATTGACGGTGTGATGTTGCTGTTTTCCGGGGGACGCTTTAACTGCGACAGCTTGTGAGCACATTCGGTCCAAGTTTCATCCACTGGACCGACCAAGTCTTGTAAAGACTCGTCGACATCTTCTAGAGTAGCAAGTTGGTGAGGCGGGAAAGATGCTAAATCAGTAGAAAGAAGGCTAGAAGTACAATTTCCAAATCGTTTATGAGCTACGCGCGTGGCTGCCGACATCAGTGCTAGTGACGTTTTGGTGTGTGGCCGTAACGCAAGATGCTGAAAGTGTTCGTAATCATCCATTGGCTCTATTAAACTGGTATAGAGAGCGTTTCCCGATGTCAGTGCGAGGAAAGAGTTACCAACCGGGTGCTGACTGTGCCGCCTTATATGGCACGAAAAGTGGTTTTGGATCCATTACTGCTTCCGAGTCGGAATCCGGCCGCGAAGATCCCGTATAGGGCAGAATAAAGTCCGATACAGCCCTACCTTTAGCACCTTGAACGGGCCATGAAACCAGGTAAGAAAAGCACTTAGGTCTTACTTTTGCTTTTGATTCTGGCCGCTAGACTATGACACCATGCTTGTGAATTCGCGGAGTCAAGGGTCAGAGGGATGGTGAAAAAAGTGCATCGTGATATTCATAGCTTGCCCGACTGGTCCGGTACATGTATACTTGAGAGAGGGTTGAAACAACGGGCACCGGGGATTGTGCATCTGACGTGACCCCGATCCTCAACCCAGTTCTGTCAGATTCGGGTTGCAAGTACTTTGAATGTAGATTCTACTCAAGGAGGCTTTGACTTACGAAGACAAACCAGGAGTATGGGGCTGACAATCACTGATCCTCTAAGGACCAAGAAACTGTTGATCTTCATGTTCTCAAAGTTTTTCCTCGTGCCTTGTTTATAGCGCGACATCCTTCAAACATCCCCAACACTCCACCATGGTTTTTTGCCTTGTTGCCATTCACGATCTTGAAGACCGCCGTGGAGGGGGCACACTGCAGTGAAAAGAAGGTATCAGACGAGACTCCGCTTCTGTTCATTAAATACCTCGGCGTTGTATTTCCCCGAAAGTCTGCAAATGTCGGCAGGAGTTGCCAAATAAACTGCTGCGTACATCAGTCATCAGGCTGGCTCTAGCATTTTACTCCTGCCCATGAAAATTGACGAGAAAAAGGCATTGCAAGACTGTTGGCGCTAATTGACGCTAATTAGCGCTAATTACCGTGAGCCTGCGAGTGGCAATGCTCCGCAGCAAGATCCTCTTTACCCCACCTATCCGGCCCATATATTTTTAAATTCAGCCGGGCGCGAAGGCCAATGAGAGATTGAGCCTTTGCTCCTGCTCCCTCACTTAAACTATTAAATACGGTAGCTCGTCCAGCTTCACGATCGTATGGCAATAAATGGTTCGCGATCGTATTCCCCTCATCAATACCAGCTGTCGACAATCCGAACTTACACTATCTACCTAAGCAACGCCAGTACTCGCTAAAGCCCGCACATTTCTATTTCGTATCTATCATGGAAGAAACCATAGTCTGTGAAGAAATCATGGAAGAAATTATAGTCTGTGCCCCCACGTTGGTAAGTTAAACTAGCAGAGGCTTGCAAAGTCGCTTGAATGGTTTGAACTACTCTACAACTGAATTAATGACGTGCAGGCGAGTGAGAGCTCCTGTAAAAGGAGGAAGAAATCGACTTCTATCACCGGGTCAGTCTCTACCTATAGAAACCAAAGAAATGGCAGATGTGTGCCGAGGCCAAGACGCGAAAATGTCAAAAAAGACGACAAATATTCTCATCAGAAAATGAGAATGGAGCATGCTCAAGCCAGGAAGCCGTCAACTCTGCGTCGGTCTTCGCGGCTTTCTCAAAATACAGAGGATCGAGAATGTCTCCCTGAGCGTGCGCCTGGCATCGTTCCAGGGGACATCTCTGGAAGCATCCAGGACGATAGCATCGACGATCATGCAGGTGCGGTGGATGATGAGATTATTTCTATTATAAAATCACATCACTATCCATCAGATGAGCACGAGGCTACGGTTGGAGTTCTAGCACTTGTACCCCAACAGAGGGACGACACGCCCCAGATGAAAATCATTCCTCGCCTCGAAGGAGCAGAAGAAGATCGCCTAAAATGCAACCAAGGTCCAATTTCTCCAGCGTATCACAATGAACATACTCCGAGAGCCGCGAACAGCAACACGAGAAACATACCTGTACAGTCACACGACAGGCTCGATACAAGGCCGGTGTCCGATAAGACTGTGGCAATCTTGGATGATATTCCTGAGCACAAGATTTCTAATACATCTCTGTCATTCACGGAAAAACAGCCCAGAGTTTCCAAGTCCAAGGACGAAGTGACAAAGAAAGGTCCGCTCTCATCATCGACCACTACAAAAGCGACCTCACTACCCGGGATCAAGACTTTTCAACCAGACACGTTCATGAGTCAGAAAAGAAAACATGATATCCAGGGCCGTCCCTCAGGTGTCGGTCTTAGAGATCTCCACGAGCGATCGCTTCAACCCTGGTTTACTTACAGAACAGCGAGATGGAAGGAGATGGGAGCACAGCTGCTTTCGGCCACAGAGGATGTTGCACAATGAAACACAAAAGCAGAGTATTATGACCTCTGAAGCCACATACGGGCCAATGGTCAAGATTTTAAGCGCGGTGGTACGCCACTCGCCACATGAACTCTGTCAATACTCACCATGGTCGACCTAGTGATAGGAATCAATGACCAAGCCAAAATATACATACGGATTCACGCAAGCATGCTGTAGCAAGTTTAAGTCAATCTAGTCAGGTAGATACAATCAATTATCAATAAGCTTCCAACGTCCCGCCTCTTGTCCATTGGTCATTTATTCTACATTTGAAACCATGCAAACCATTCTACCTTCTCCCGGTCGGCGGCTCTGTTCACCGGAGCCTCCCTGTCTAAGCTTGCTTAAATCCCTTATGGAATATGGGCGTGTAGCTGAAACTTCGGCCTTAATAGAGGACTTGCCCGCAGACGGAAGAAGATGACTGGTTTTACATCGTTGACTATTTCAGCCGTTATTGGTCTCACAGCATACGTGATAGAGTCCAATTTGAGCTAAAAGTCAAGAGAAGATCCGGATCCTTCTGCTACCTCCCTCTTTTTGAGGTTCCTGACACCTGAGGCCATTCCATGGGATCCATCCCATTGTACATTTATTGGCCAGGACCCCGTTGAGATTTATGCGTGATGCCAACATACTATCCTCACCTCTCGACATGCGGTCAGCCTCACAACTTTGGCCGGCTTTGTTAGCCTACACCGTTTCTCTCTTGATACCAGATGTCTACGCTAGGCCGCTGGCTTCTCGTAGCTTCGCGTTCATAACCCCCCACGCAGAGTACTCTAGCTCCGTAGGAGTCTTGGGCTGTAAGGTTGATACGAATCGTATCGCTTACTGGCCTTTGGAGGTCGGATGCGATGGCATATGCGTCAAAGTGTCCAATGACGGGCGCTCCCTTCATCTTCTGCGTATTGATAAGTCCGGGGGTGCATATGATATTTCATACGATGCTTGGAATTTCCTAGGTTTCGGTGGATCAGCCATCGACGACCCCCAGGTCGGTGGAGGGATCCAGATGTCATACGAGATCGTCGACACGTCGGAATGTAGACATTTGCTTCACGAAGGTAAACTGCCCCTATCAGCCGCGAGTAGCATGAATTACGTCTCGTCATGCACAAGCCAGCCTACGAGCTGGGTCGCACAGAATTATCAACTGTACAACATCAACGATCCTGTTTGCAAATATGGTGTCGACGAGAAATGTAACCTAGATCTGACTACAAGTAATCAGCCACGCTGTCCAAGTGCTCTAGGTAATCCTCTACAGATTGAATCAAGGGTTAAAAATATTGCGTACGGTACCGGAGAAATCATCCCGGTGTAGATGATCCTAGATGCCCATGCATTGCTTTAACAGGCTGACTGGGGTGTGTCATTGGAGGTGCTGTAATGTGTCATGCCTCTTCTTCACGCGGAGGAACGATGAGAGCCCATTTACGAACAGTATTACATATAGCCAATACTTATCTCGTAGGTAAAGAGCAAGGTACAGGTACGCAATTAGCACAAGGAAGCCAGATATTCCGATCAAATAGGGCTTGCGACAAGCTACGTTTATTGTAAAAACATGACACCATTCCCCTAAAATCCGTTACATGTACGTTGTTGGGCTGATTTGTCCCCATGTGCCCATTCTCCTGCTATTTACTATCGTCCAAAATCAAAGCTATTCGCTGAATCTAGCAAAAGTTTTCGATACATGCGCAACGGCCTTTGAGAGGCATTTCGCCTTCCAAGACTTTTGTGCGAAAACAATGTAGATGCATTAAATGAACCCCGCAGTCTTTCCATACGACGTCTTCTACATCTACAGGGTTTTCCTCATTTGCACTGCAAAATCCACCTTCGCATATGACACAAGTCTGGGTTCCGCCAAAGCTTTTACGAGCCAACGAGTCCGTCATGATGGCAGGAAGAGCAGATACAGGATCGTTATATGCCCTTTGGCTCTCAATTTCTTATATGACGTCAATGATGGTTCGTCTAGATTTCGTATCTACCGTATCCAGCATCTCCAAAGCCCACAAACGGACGTGTTGCGGAGAGTCATGGATGACTTTGGCCAAAGTCGTATTATCACTTGTGTAGGCGTCGTTCAATACGTTACATAGCCTTTCGTCGCCCAGATTCGCCTGCAGAAGTTGGTGATAGAGTCTAACTCGTTTTGCGTAGACGGATATCTCGCCTCTTAATCCTTGGATCGGTTGGCTTTCGTCTCGCATGATATGATCATCGTTAGCAGCCGACATGGTATCGTAGCCATGATCCATGCGCTTAGGTGGACGGTCTAAACCAGGCTCTATCTGTCCACCCATTTCTTCAATATTTCTCTTTTTGTTGCGTGGACTATGCATCATGGCTTCCTCTCGCATGACATGGTCATGATGCAAGCGCTTAGTTGGTCGGTCTGACTCCAAGTCAAGCTGCCCGCTCATCTCCTCCATGCTTCTCTTATTATTCCGTAGACTGTCAACGCCGCTGGCCCATGTGGCACCGTGACCATGATCCAAGCGCTTAGCTGGTCGGTTTGATTCAGGCTCAACCTGTCCACTCATTTCTCCAATATCTCTCTTTTTTCGGCGCGGACTATGCGTCACGGCTTCATCTTGCATGGCATCATCAATGTTTCTGGCCCATGTAACACTGTGGCCATGATCCTGGCGCTTGGCTGGTCGGTCTGATTCAAGTTCAATCTGCCCGTTCATTTCTTCAATGTTTCTCTTATTGTTCCGTGAACTATGGATGTTTGTGGCAAAGCCCGCGGAGCCGGTCCCAATGTTATTTTCCGAAAGTTGTACGAAAGGGATATGTGTGCCTTTCCTACCCTTCTTTTCGGCATGTGGCGCTTCTTGATCATCGCTTGAGTCTCTACGTCTTTTCATCTTGTCATGCCCTCGGTTAGCGCTCTTTTTTATTTTATCTTATTCTATAACTTAATCACTTTGCCGTTTGGCCCTTATATACACGGCTGACGCCGAAGTCAACAAGACCACTTCCGTTTCTGGCTTCGTGGCCGTTCATTGTTGTAACAAAAGACCATCTCGATAACAAACTGCTTTGGGGCCCTTTCTGGCTGCCGCGAGAGCCCATATTGGATTGCCTTTCGCAAGGCATCCTGAAAGCGCGCTCTTAGTCCGAATTGTGCTCTGTGGCACATACCGACTACCTGTCGGATTGCGCGACGGGGAAAGCTTCCATACCGAAAAAGTAGACGTAGAACAACTAGTAGCTAGGCTTTGACCAAATTTGTCGGCATATGAATCAACTTTTGGGAATTCATCGGTGTCTAGGCTCTGGTATGAACCTATCACGGGACAGAACATATAGAGACACGTTTCGCCTCATTCGAATCCATACATATACCGAATTGATCCAATCTGTAGCCCATCATGTTGAGAGGTCTACGACATAAAAGCAGACATTTTGGAACGGAACCCAACGACGAGCAACTTGAACATTATTCAGTCGATATTCCGTCACCATACAGTTCGATATGTCGTCTTACACCACCAATACAATATTCCGTGCTACTGACCAATATTGATGTAATTACAAAATCCCCAGTGTGGCATGCCACCTACTTTAATTTTGGCTTAAAAGCATTCGGGGTGTATGCGGTAAGCCGGGCGCTTTTTCTATACGACGTCGTCACCTGCTATCATGAATAGCGTTCTCGCACAAGCAGCAATTGATACTGCTACATGAGTCTCCTACATTCCTGACCGTCTATACTGCTCAAAGCATGGCCTTTGTCGCATCTGGGTTGGAGATACCTGGAGGACTTTGAGAGCATCGAGCTGGCTCAGTCATTGCAAAGGTTATGAAAATGTCTGAAATAAGGCCGGCGAAAATAATCCTGAGGCCCAAACCGATGTGGACTGGAGCGCCGCGAAGTATAATAGCACATGCGGCTGGAGTGTAGACCAATCCCGTGAGAGCAAGAGCCATAAACTTTCCTTTCTGCTCAATCAATCCTAAGAACCTTCAGAGCTTGATTCGCGCCTTCTTGTTAACATGGCTCAAAGCATCATCTGGCGTGACCGACATTAGCAATGGGATAGGAATCACCTCCTCGATCTGTGAAGAAACCGTCCATGATACTAAAAGTTTTTCCTGCTACCATTACGAAGCTTGTATGGGAGGTCCTAGTTGCTTTTTAAACCGCTGCTAAACCAGAACTAATCTCCTACAATCTCCTTCTTGACACAGTCTCAAGTACCTCGCGGGAGGCTGGTTATATCGGCCTTGCCTGAATCTGATAGCAAGACAATCGATCGATGGGTATGTTCAATATACGACTACGTAAACGGATATACCATCAATTTCATTTAGCGCATTTGTCGCACAAGTTCCGAATGTAATATGCTGCACCTTCCATGTGCTGGAGAACCTGTTTACTAGAAAATGATATATATCTATGTACAGCATCTTTTACGTTACCTACACCAAGGTGTTATGGATTATATATGAGGATATTCTCTTGGTAAGTCAGAATTGTTCAGCTTCTACCTTGATCCCACGACAACAGCTTGGCAACGCGACGAAGTTCCTAGAAGTTTGTCAATTGCCAAGTCCTTCCTCTATGCGTGTCCGTCATACATTCCACACCATGTTGAATTTGCCGAACGGGAAAACGCTCTCTGCGCCACATAGTGTCGGGACTGTCTAGAATACTTGCCAGCAATGGCTGGTGGAGGTTGGCGAATTTGCTTCCAGAGAGAATTCAAAGTTTCCACCACAGCCTCTGTGCTTGCCCCTATTGATACACTTCCGTATAGGATAATCTTGGCGAGCATGCAGCATGATTCGGCAATAACAGAAGGCTTGACACCAACAAACTCTCGATGGTAAAGCGATACTTCCGACAAATAGGCTGCCATACTAGCCAGTTCCTTATTTCCAGACTCTCCTACCAGCAAGAGCTTGATACCATGGTCAGTTGTTGGATGACCCAGTACCCAATCTAAGGTGCACAGGATTGATCTCTCCATCTGAGTTATCATATGTTCTTCAAAGATGCCATCGCACAGTTCGCTTATCTCTTTGGCCGAAGGGTGCTTGAAACTGTTCACTTGGTAGGCCTTGTCGCCATATTTGGAAGCAATCCAGAGCGCGGCACTGCCAAGCAACAAGTAGTATTCTTGGCCAATCTGCTTCCTCGAGCAGTATCGATCAATCAGGTTAACACAAAGAAAAAGAACCTGCGAAGGAAGACCAAAGTACTGGTGTGACCGGACGACAAAATCAATGAGGCTTGACCGTAGTTGTCACGTGATTTGCATTTGCATTTCGATCATGGGGACGCTTGGCAGGGTCACATTCTGCTCGATGTTAGCTAGGAAGAACTCAAGGCCAGCTCATTTTTGTGAGTCGCTACCTCCATATAAGCAAGGTGCTGCATAATGTCTTCCAGGTATTCATCCGCCTCCCACAGCAATGTATCTACAGAGCTAGGTGCCTGCACTCGATCTTGACTCATGTCAGGAGGACCGGCGCTACGATACAGAGGATGCCCTAGCTTCTCTAGAAAGTTGGTCAGACTTTCCGTTGCTTCTGAACACATTGGCATGGTTTTTGTTATCCACATTTGGTCATCCTTTTCTGTCTGAAGCTTTCTCGTAGTTGTTGTTTTGCTTCTCACCTTCTTATAGTGATTGGAGACTTTATCAACTGGCAAGGGGTTCAGTGAAGAGACTAAAACAGATTTCGCCAACCGAAGTATCGTGTTTCTTCAAGATGTATGTTATATGATCTCTTTTCGGCCAAAATGCAATGAATCTCGCGTTTCGGAATAATCGTCACAGCTGACTGGAACCCACGCAGCATTTGGGAGAATACAGCTGCAGTCCTAACTGGACGCTGTACGGTGTCCCCTACTGTAACCAGCTCAAACAATAATATGTCCTCTGTTCTCGGCAAAACGGAATTGGAGCCAGCCAGTGCCGCGTCCTATACTGGTATAGGGTAGGTGGGGAAGGCTGGTAGTAGTCAAGTGCCTTAAGACGACATCCTAGTTGACTCGCTTATATCAAATACCTATCCTAGCATGTCTACCAAACTTCGACTGAGGCTCATAACAGCACAAATGTTTTCGAAAATGTATCAAGTAAGCATTCCTAGCTGCCATTGTATGGGCTGCTCTACTTTGTCAATATTTACCAAACACCAACCGAAATTGCATGCGTCCACAGTAAAAATGGTCATGTAACGAATTCAAGTTATCATATCGGTCCGCGGTCTCGGTTTGAGCTTTTGGCAAATCCATAACCTAGCTATTATATATCTAAATAGTGCCACATATGCCTTTGTTGGACCCCTCACACAATTTTGTCATCTGTCCTTTCCATATGGAGAGCTTCCCGCCCGTTTGATAATAGCCTTCTATACATGAAAAGCTAACCTTGCTTCAATGACCGCCGAGATTGAGGGACTTTTTTGTCTCCACCAGCAGCTTTGTCGTCGGTATACTCATCGTTCGCACTGGACGCAAGCGCTAATGGTTGATGAGCCCTGATGCTTCCAAGCTCAGTCAGGCCAATCCACAGACAGGGTTGCACCAGAAGTTGATCAAGCAGTGAGGCAGGTCTTGCTGCCTCTGGCGACCTGTAATGAGGTTAGAGAAGAGGTCTTAGTGGTTTACATTAGGGGTATACTGACCGAGACAAGTGGTTAGATACGCATCTGCACAAGACCATTACAACACCAACCGCGCCAATGTAGACTGCCACTCCTCCGGGAAGACCAGATGCCTGTATAGCCAAGATAGCCCCTAAAAACACAGATTGGGCGTAGATGGTAGCTTGAGATTGAACTTTTGTCAATCTAATCCGCTTAGATCCGAAGATGAGCAACCGGGGTATAGAGGAAAGCGTGCAGTAGTCGGACAACAGCTCCATGCAAACCGGCATCTTTGCTAACGACCGCAATAACGGCCAGTATGGGACGTATGATGGCAGGTGCCTGATAAGCCGCCCGTGTCGTTTCATTGCCCCTCAATAATGGCCTGGCAAGTCTCAGAGTTGTCAGAGAATGGATTAAACACAAGGTTGTGTCCACAATGTCCGGCAGAACAGTGCCCTCAATCGCACGTAGATAGTACCTGACCAATTCGATGACACCAGACAGTATATGCAGCGTCAAGGTAAAAAACCTTTCCTGGTGCCAACTGGCATGGTAGACCCGTAGACTGCGGCGCGTATGGTATACAAAGATCAGGACGTAAACCGAGCTGATAAGGAGGTGCTGAGTCCCAGCCTCCAGCAGTAAATAACCCCATGGTGGCCATGGCTCGCTTCTACTGTCTTTCATACCAAGAGCCATGTTCTGTAGGCCCTGAGGATAGTGTGACAGCGACCCGGGGTGAGTAGATCTCAGTATTCTGGAGGCCGACAAGAGCAGACTTCTCGGTCAGCCTTGGCAGTAGTAGGTTATAGTTGGGGTCAAGGCAACGACGCCGTTATGTTCCGTTCGCGCTATCAAAGACTCAATCTTTAGCTCGTAGTCTTGTATAAAAACCAACTCTGAGGGCAGGCATTTCAAGTAATATTTATTCAACCTGAAATTGATCCAATCAGTTCCTACGTGCCTGATGGCCAAAAGAAGACGAGAGTCAAGAACCCCACAGTACCGGTACTTTAAACTAATTGTACATGTGAGGCTCCACATATCCAAACGCCCATTAGGATGGCTTCATGAGGAAAAGCATTCTGATACAGATCGGTCAAAACCTGCCAAACTGGTTACTATCAGACAAAGTTGGCGAAGAAGCTAAGAGGGTAGATAGGGTCATAGGCTTGAACCCGGACCAGGCAGTGGCAATTTGCAACCGCACACCAGACACCATGTCATGGATACCATAGCTATGTGCATAAAGAAAGCCTTACTGACCGACCAAGTCTATGCAGTAGAGAGATCTTGTCATTAGTCAACCGCCGTATCATCGCAGTAATCTTTGGTTGTGTTCAATAACTGTTACCCGGTAACTAGGAATGTGTAGACGAGAGTATTTAGGTCCCTCAGAGGTTGTCTTTATTTAAACCTTTAGCATGCGCCCAAGATGTTCGTCTACGGTTGAACGGAATAGATCGTGATAATGGCTGGATGAATTGATCGAAGACATCATAGTTTGTTGTAACTATGAGCCATTTGATTTTGATACGGGACCAATAATGGCCGAGCTTGTAGGAATCAACTGTGATGAAGCAAAAAAAGAAAAAAGAAAGCTACTGCCGGCAACGCTTCGGAGGCTATGTTTTGTTTGGGGGGTTTTTTTTTTCTTCTCTTTTTTCCTTTTTTTCCCTTCCCCTCTCCCTCCCCACTTCACTTACCCTAATACTCACATGGCCTTCATTCTAAGCCATAATTCTTAAGGCACTTTCTCCGCTTGCTATGGCTGGATATGGCAATAAATCCATATTCTGTTCTTTGTTAACTTGTTGGCAGGCCGATGTTGTTTTTATGGCCTGCAATTACTTCAATAACTAACAACAGGTAGACAAATATTCCTGCCTCATGATATTTCATAAATACCTCAAACGGTCTCATCTACAACATGGCTCCTACCGAATACGAGAGGGGGATGAAGGAGCAACAATCTTGCCATCTGTTGAGCGGGATCCTTGGTGTTATCAAGGGCCCACACTTGGTATCAAATTACGGTTCAGCCAAGTCACAACATCACTATTCTCTAGGAAAGTAATACAACGCTTTGAGCGATCTCCAGCGCCATCACCCTATTCATCCTCAAGCTGACAGTCATCCATAGACTAGTGCAGAACAACCCATCTGCCCAGCAAGTAAGGCTCACGTGGTTTTGTATGTTAGCCATTCTTGTAACTCTCATCTTTATGTGAATTTTCTACAATCATCATATCGTTCTAAGGCCAATTAGCACAACCCTGTCAACATTCCTATTGGGCGACTGGATGTTTCTCGTGGAGTGAAAGACGAAACTGTAATTCTTCGATGCTATATAATTATGGTAAGGATGATGATTGATATTTTAAATGCAAGTGACCAGCTACTCTTGCGTATGACAAAAACATGATTTCTATATATGGGAGTGAAGGCGCCTGATTTTCCAAAGTTGCTTTATTTTTTCTTTTTCTTTTTATTTTATTTTTCGCTGGAATTGAATTGCATCGATGTCTCGGGACCGGCCACTTGCGGGCTGATCGAGCTGGCCTGTATCATCCGTCTTGTTCTTGACGAATCACAGTATGTGATAAATATAATTAATTCACGTGTTGTTGTTTTAGGATTAGAAATACATGCTGGTCGGAGGATAAACCCATCTATTACGTGCCAAAACTGGATTTCCATAAGTTAATTTCTCTCCTAGCTTGTTTCCTGATCAGGTAACATAGCGAGAGAGCTCCTTGTAGGCTCACCCAATCAGCTGCTTGCCCCGCTCTTCATTCTTCAAAGCTTCGGTTTGTATTTATCAAGACTTGTTGGGGAGGAGAAGCAAAGCAAACTTCCAGTAAAGTTCTTCCACTTCTCTTCGGATACGATCGGCGCCGTTATGTAATCGTCGATCGGATCATGATAAAGGGCCTCGGATCTAATTTGAGCTATGATTGTTTCGTACTGCTGGTCTAGCAGGGGATCTCCACATCTCACGCTGCATACGCCTTGGACTGGTAAGTTGATCAAGGCCTTGCCGGCAGATAGACGTGCGTACAGTTCCAGGACGTCCGGTGAGGTCCCTGAACGTTGAGCAGCCTCGTAAGCCATACGGTGACCGATCGTTTCAACCAACGGTCTGCAAAATGGCAGAATGTGCTGATTGAAAGCTTCGGTCCGATGCTTTCCATATCCTCCAATCTCTGTAAGTCTTGATTGAATTTCGGTCATCAACTGGTGCTCTTGCTGCGCCAAGGGCGATAACGCGTTCTGACAGGCTGGGAGTTGTAGTTTGCCGCCAAGGAGCTCAGAGACCAGACCTAGCAAGAGAATTTGTCAGTCATTGATTCATTATTAAGTCAATACGGTAAATTCCAAGAAAACTTAGGTACGCACGAATACATAGTACCAGGGTGTCGCCTTCGGCTACGGAGTTCCCCTGAAAGGTCAAGTCCAGTTCACTGATCTGATTGAATGCAAAAAGGCCTTGCCACCCGCATCTCTCCGCGAGTTCTCTTAGGACCCGTGATGCTTTGATCACTGTCGCTTTGAAGATGGTGGCAAGCGCGTGTTGTGTCGGATGGCCAGGGTCCGGGCACATGCCCACAGCCCAGTGTGCGAATGCGGTCAAAACCTTCCCCTGGACCCATCCTTCGACAATAGGGCGCTGCTGAGTGCTGAAGCCGATGATTGGGATAGCCGAATGTCCATCGGGCGCCGTGATAGTTCTTCGCTCGCTGTAGAGAGTAGCTATACGTGTTCCAACTCTGATAGCGGATATGCCCATGATGGAAAGCGACAAGGTTCCTACAGCAACACGGCGGATATGGTACAGAAACTCTGCACGCTCATTCTCTGGCTTAGCGAGTGAACCAAGCAGGGCGCTAGAGGGCAACCGAACCCGATTAAATGTCGTAATTGCATGATCCAGTGGTTTAGTACCAGGTCTCGTTGGTAATATTCGCGACGAGACTCCAGGTCGCATCGCATCTGCGTCGCTGAGAAGCACAACAAAAGGCTTCACGCCTCGGCTCTGACCCTGGACCATCAGACGAGCGAAGACTATGGCAACCCGTGACATGCCACAGTATGGTGTTGTGGGGGGCATTGCTTTTGATGCTGCTGCGTTAGGAGTATGCAGATCGAAAGAGCCATCCGCCTGCAGCGTTGCCGTGGTTTCTAAGTTCCGAGCATCCAAGCCATGTCCAATCTCTGTCAACATGAACTGGCCACAGATGTCAAAATTCAGTAACTTTGTGAGTAAGTCTTGTAGGTCTGGACGTTCTTCGGCAAAATGGCTGAGCGTTCCTATGCAGAGGTTCACATGAATAGTTGCGATGATGAAAGCCGTCATATCGCGAGCAGCAATCACTTCATGACTACTGTTAGACGCGGTCACTACATGAAATCATACTCTGCCGGGGCTTACCGTCGAAATGGAAATTCCAAAACCTCTCGGTTAGGTTCTTGATATCGTGCAATGTTAGACCTGTCAAGTAACGATCTTAGCCTAGTTCGCCGAGAAAGATAGTCGTACGCACCGCTGTGTCGACACATCGACCTAGCCCTCTCATAGTGTGATACCACATCGCGTTCCTGTGCGGGGGGGACAACATCGTGGTGACTTTGCCAAATCTCTTGGTTGAGAATCGCTTTTGAGTGGAACATTTCTCTCCGTCATATATATACGAGCGACTCGATGCTTTCAAAACGATGGCAGACTCCGGGTCTGCATGAAGAGATTCCTTGCTGGCATGGGTTTGTGGGTTGATAATGAAGCTTACGAAGTCAGCCTCTGCCGGCTTTTAGTAAGTACAGGTTTCGACAATCTTTGACACATTCCAGGTAATGGCCTCACACTTATCCAGCACTCAGACCTCGCGCTAAGTAAACGTTCGAAAACAGACGTTGGTCGATAAAGGCGCATCGGCTGTCATATATGGGAAAATGGGATAGGTCGGATGAATTCGCAATACCATTGTCTTAATCAATCTAATGAAACGCCATTATGGGACACTCTTCTCAGGGTGGGGCATTGATGGGTGAGGATTGGCTCAAGGGCTCTCCAGTATTGTGAGCGCCTCGTGAATCAACCTGGAGCAAGATAGACTCCATCGTCCAGTCCGGAAGTGTCTTTAGCCCTGCTTCTAGCACAGCGCTTGACCTTCTGGGGATCTATCTGGCCTAAAATCATGTTTCACTGGGGCAAAGGCAAGAAATACCTGATGAGCTTTGAGTATGTTGGAAAATTACCATACTGTACTGTGCTGCACTTACTGGAACCAATAAAATGCAATATTGAGCACCTGCACCTTCCGGTCAAAAAAAAAACCCCCATGCTCTTTGCAAAGTCTAGGGTGGGCCACCTGGGTACATGGCTTTACCTCATCATCAGATGTTCTGTTAGAATTTGGCCGCTTTATGAGTGCGTAAGCAATTCCTGGCTTAGCGAATGAAGTACTTGGAAGTACCGCTGCTGCCTGAAGTTCCCGGCCGCGAATCTGGAGAAGGGGAGACACAGAGACAGTGCGAGCCCTAAGTACTGTCGCCTGCATCAACTAGGTAGGTACACCTGAGTGCGCGCTGTTTGTATACAGTGGATGTGTACACAGTGTAAAGTCTTACTTTAGCTAGATATATGGGGCTTTGTTTTTGAAACGAGAGTTATTGTTGGAGAGGAAGGTGCAAGTGCTCAATACTTTACAACATCGATAGGTATTGAGCAAACCCAGTGCTGAAGCAGTCAACATGCTGGTCTGTATTTCCGGCCGTGCCGTGTCGGTTTCATATTTGCGTGGTCGTATATCGCGTAGGATGTAGTACTGCCTTTCCATATAACTACAATTGATGCATAATTAAGTCTCATTTACGTTATTCCAGCTTTGGTGCATGATGTCATTTGCTCTGGCTTACAGACCTACGAGTTGAGATAGATATAGTCAAAGACAAGAGGCATAAGCCCTTATCACAAGTACACGGCCGTCTCCCAACAGTAGTGTATATTTCTACGAGACGTCGCTGGAATTGAACTCAACAGATTGTTCATCATCTATACAGCACTGAAGTGACAAGTACCTGAGAACTACCTTCATTCGTCCGTTATCTATCTGGCCGAGGTTCTCAATGAATGTTGCTGTTGTCTTTACGTAAGCCAATGGTTCATCCATCCTAAAAGCAGAACTGAAACTGGCCTTAATATGGAGGTTACCGTGCTTGTGCGGTGTGGAAGATGAATCATGCTCGGGAAGCATAATTCATACAAAACAAGACGTATCTTGGCGTCATCATTGCCTGGCATATCTCCCCCACAGTCAGTGCTGTGCGGTCTTGTTTGTAAAGGGTCTGGAAGTGATGACTCGCTCTTTAATCAAGGAAAGCTATAGTTTGCAGCATTCGGCCAGATAAGGCCTAGGTTGTCACTATGCATGGATATATGAAAAGACCCCTCCGTCGCCTGCCACTACATAAATTTACTCGAACGTTTTCCCAATAAAACGTGTACATGTGTACTTGCTTTTCTGGCCATGAATACGATCTCGTACAAATTATGTGGCTGCGCGGAATATTGCCAAAGTGCCAATGGCCAGGATGATACGGACCCTTATATTCCATATCTACCTTCGTCAACCAATACGTCAGCCGATCCAGTATTATCCAGGGACGTTGGAGACGTCTGTGACACAGGTCCAGGAAATCAGCATTCGTGGCTCATAAGGGCCAACAGTTGTCTGATAAAATGGATCTGCCCCGACTGCAAAAATCCGGAACAAGGCCTGTTTTTCGAATGCCATCATTGTAGACGCGTAAGATGTAGACGATGTGTGTAGGCCGGAGGTTACGCACGACTGGCAACTTTATATGCGTAAACCTTTACACCGCACATTGATTTCTTTCTCGTTCTCTTTCTCGTTCTCTTTCTCTTGCTGTAATGCTTATACTGCACGACGCATGGTCTGACATCCAACATCAGCCACCATATCTCGCTTTAATAATCCGCTGATAGCCCCTACGTTCTTAGATGACAAAGCGTCAGTATCGTAACATCGATTTGCTTTCGTATCTATCATCGAAGAGAGTTATTCTTTACTGCAAGTGTTATGCCCTATGTATTTTCCATGGGACTTGGAATTCAATTAACTCATGAATCCGAACATAGTTTGGCTATATCGATACCGACGTCTCTGATCATAGCCACGCGTTCAAGAAAATGGGATTTTTTTTGTTTATTTATCACAACCATATGAACAAAACAAATCGCTCAAATCATTAGGTAGGGCAATGCGGAACCAAACACGTCCTCTCATTTGTGCTATACTGCAAAACAGTACACGCGGCATGTCCAAGATTAGGATCTCCTCAACTAGAGCGAGGCAATGTCATCTTTCGGAAACATACTGATGTTGACTGTTCTAATGTAATCCTGGTGAATATCTGCGATCGTCAAGTTCAGCTGATCTGTGGCTTCCAAGAGCCTGTAGAAGAAATCTCGATGATATACGGCGTCCTCCCGCTGCTGTCTGGCTTCCTGTGCGAGACGCTCGTTTTCGTATTCCAGGGTGGAGATATTTTCCTGCAACTGCATCCGGGTGATTGCATCGTGGTTTGCACTCATCCCCATCATGGAGACCTGATGGCTCAATAGAGATGCGCGCTCAGTTACTTCGCCAACCTCCATTGCATCTACATTGAATGTTGGTACGCAGAATGGCGGTGGGCTTCCTGAGCGCATATGGTTGCCTGCTAGGTCGCTCTTGGTGAATGACACAGCATGGAAGCTTCTTCCCACTTCCCGACAAAGCTCTTGATATGCTTCGGTTCCGTGGTCGTCGACATCCTTGGAAAACAAATGGGCTACTTCCGTCGTATAAGTCCAAGTGTAAGCATGACTCTTGTTCGTCGTCAAACTAACCTCGGCAGGTTCGACCTTGACACCAGTTCTCATTTCTACTTTTTGTTAGGCAAGCAAGTTCTGCCCTTGCGGGTCATGGACTAACCAACGTGTGCTGCAAGCCTGTGCCTGCACCTTCGTAGGAGCAACCCCTCTTCTCTTGCTTCTTGACTCATGTTGCCGGGTGCCTGATACGGATCGTATCGCTGCATCTTCAGAGTGGCGGACCTGTCACAATTTGCGTGTACACAGCGGCGTGCGTCTGGATTTACTTTATGTGTGTGTCCTCTGATTCGGCAAAATGGATAGGGTGCAAGTCCTCTTGTTATTCAATTCAGAAGATGCCGTAGGAGATGAATGTAATTGCATTGAAAGATTTACACACCCAAGGACGAACATAGCGGTTATTGTTATGTTGCAACACACTAAACCTTGTGCGAGGTCCTGATAGCATCTAACAATGAACTATGACTGCCAAAATCTCGAGGTCACTTTTTGGCCGGGAACTGGCACCGCAGCTAGATCTGATCAGGCGAGAAATTTGAAATTTCACAGCTCATCATCTATAATCAGACTTCTGGTCCCTTGCTCTTAACTTCTGGCCTCATACGATCCCCCAATCCTGTTATTTCGTCTTTGTGACACCAATAGTCTGCTTATGACCCTATTCTGTGTGTCCTGTACGCCCTGCATCCAAAGCACAGTGTCCTTCAGAGTGTCCAGCTCCCTGCTTATTTCCTCCATTTTCTCCTGCATACTAACATTTGGGCCAAATGAGTCGCATATCGGTACGGCGTTCAATACTGGTTCATACTCGCTAGAAGTAGATTCGGGCTCCTGGGCTTCCGAAAGTGGACAAATGCTTTGACGGGGAGTACCGAGCGACCCATCGATCGACGGACTGCAATAGTCAGGCAGATCGTGACCATGATCTAATTTTGGCTGCTCGCCTTTTGAAATATGATCTTCGAAGGTAAGGGGCTCTAGAAGCATTCTGATCATCAGCTGTACTACGATAGAAAGGGCGAGATGATGCAGTCAACTTTCCCAGCGAATCAGCCATATTTATAGTCGTAGTCGAAGCTGTATTGAGACCATCCACCGCTGAATCCTTTGCAGTGTTCAACTAATCAATATTGTCGCTCCCAGAAGCTCCATTTCTGGCTTCTCTGGATGAGAATAGGTAGGAGATAAGATGTGCTAGGCGGGGTACTAGTATACTCGGCAGCATATTCAATTGGTCTCGTCCCCACCCAACCATCTATCCAATAGGGTTTGGGGCACTTCGGAAGTACAAGGTAGACCTGCGTATCCCTTGACGGCGAGACTAGAATAGACTACTGCTGCCTAGTTGATTTGTTTGTCGTTCCTAACCCTGCGGCTGCTCATGGTCACCCTCTTGGTCTGTCGACACCGTATTTCAAAGCCAAACCCTCGAAACTTCTGGTACGAACGGGCATCTCTATACTGTATACATTGGTATATTCTCCGCTTCTTCGCACCACCACGCAGCGAATCGCGTTCATGCTGTGGTGCTCGAAACTTGTCATCACGTCATTGACACATACTGTTCAAGGTAACAAAGCATCTAAGAAGATTCTTAGTATCCCGTAAGACACGTGATGAGCGAAACTAAGACATTCTTACTTTCTGAGGGCATTTTCTGCAAAGCACATCCACTTTATGCCTGGTCTTATGACCTCCGAGCCAGGTAATGTAGATCATCAAGGTTTCTGCGCTGTCTCCCTCGCAACCATCGATATGGAAAGCTTCATGTTCCCAACTACCTCGTGGAGGTTCCCACGCCAATTTTGTTAGGCGGACTGAGGAGACAGTTCGATGGCGTTCATTCCTCCTGCCTTGTTCAGCGCCACCCGCAGCGCTCGATGGACTTGGTTGCTTCTTCGCAGACCTTCGACCTCTCTTCCGTCGCTTGGCGAGGCGTTCGAAATATTCTTTCACCAACATGTCACCTTCGATTCTATCTCCGAATTTCAGGGGTCAGCTAAGCGGAGCTGGGGGCTGGAAAGAGGCAACTGACTCGAGATTAGTCTCGGGCTCCCACGTCCACTCTTTGCTGCTCTCATAGCCTTGCCACTTCACTTGGAAATAGACACAGCCCTGGTATCCATCAGTATCATACCAGACAAGAGTGTTAGAGGCTATGACGGCCTAAGCGAAAGTGTTCGTCTAACCCAGATCGTTCCTAAAACACGAGGAGCAGAAGGTAAACAATCAAAGGTTTAGGTGGCGCGGTAAACGCGACAAACAAGGACGAAGGCAAACGATCAAAATTGAATATAGCTCTTACGTCCTTATCCACGAAATGATCCTGGATGGAATCTACTAAATATCTAATTCAGATCAGTATAAATATAGCACTCATAGCTGTATGATGTTAGAAAAGATAGGGTGACAAGCGTTGCACTCACATGTTATCGTTCTCATGGTTGTCATCTGTTATAGCCATAATGGTCGTGAGCCCCGTTTAAAATCACTTGAATACTGTGCTATAGAGTGTTTTCACGCGGACGAGAGAAGAGCAACGATGAGAACAAGATGGTATCGCAGAAGATATGATCATGAACAATAGAAAAGGCGATCGTTGAGTCGAATAAAGGAAAGAAGGACATCACCCCGATCCTCCCAGTACACAAATTTAAGACTGAAAACAGAAATAACAGTAAGATAGTAGTACAACTGGATGGGAAAGACCCCCGAATTGCCATTCGTCGATGCTTGACGTACACAAGGGTCCCAAACAGGCCCACAAATCGACGACGAGATCCAATAATAGGCAATGGAAATAGAAGACTCCAAAGTCATTTTTGGCCGGTCTGGATTTTCTTTGGATTGTTGCATTCAGCCCTACACTACAGCTCATATTGAAGCATATTGTGCGGTGTATATAAACGATGGGACCCATGTTGTTTTGTGCCTTGAGCCTGCCTTGTTATCTGCTTGTTTCGAAAAGCCATTCTTTTGGTTACACGATAGCAGTCAAGTTCACGTGCACTATTAATCCAACTCTCGCCATGAACTTTAAAATCCTCTCGTGGTGCTTTATACTTGTCCAAATCGTTACGCCACTTCCAATCTCTTTGCATGAGCGAGACTTGTTGGCAAGTCGAACAGATACAAAAGGCAAAGACCAGTGCGCGGAAGAGTTGAAATTCTCGGAGGGCACTTCAGATCTATCTAAAGCTATTGCTTGTATTCTACATTACTCCTTTCCCTGAACACAGCCGATGAAGTCGCCAAATTGAGTCGATACCATGAAAATGAAAATGAAAAGAAAAAGAAAATGGCGGGAAGTGCGGGAACTTTTCTTTGTAGTGCATGGCGAACTTTGACACACTAGTAACTGATATGTACTTGGTGTATTCCGAATTTAATCTAAAATGGAGTACTATCGCTTCATCCTCGCTTTGCGCAAGATGCATATTCCCGCAGCTCCCAGGGTCTTGTGGTTGAAGGATGCAAGGTGGAAGTACCGTAAGTCGGCCACTGGTTGCGGATTCTTGCGCTGAAATTGGCCGCTTGTGATCAGATACGAGATCTTTGTTCCGTATCTTGGGCATCCGTTGACCAGTAGAAGATGGCTAAATTTGATCTAAAATCTTAGGTCAAATAAGGCTAGGAAGCTGATATAATGATTTACAATGAATAGCCTTTGGCTGTAGAACTGCTAGATTCGCCACAGGTCCTTAACAAAAACGGATGAAAGCCAAGCGCTCCCTCACTCTATTTCCAAGAAGCTTTTGTAATTAAGTCTCGAGGCTGTCAATCGCCATGAGAACACGATCACGGAAAAGATGCGCTACCAAGAGCGACAATACTGACGCTGGAGGCCATCCATCCGCGCAAATCAAAGGGCCCAGGATCCAATGGGATTGTGCTGACATAGATCACATGGAATTTGACGAATCAACAAGTACGTATCACGTTTTTCTCAAATGGCCAAATGGAGATGTATCGGAACATCCGAGAGAGGAGATTTACGAAAACTGTCCTCAACAGGTAGGTCAGAACCAATTCAGCAGCCTGCGGTTACAATCTCATAGTTTCATCAGATGCTTAGATTCTACATAAGACACATCAAATTCGTTTGAAGGAATGCGAACTTTGAGTGATGATGTAGTTGGCACTGGCAAGTCATCTACCTTGTGAGTCAGATGCACGGAGGATAGATACAAACCATCCTTCATCATTTAGCTCTCTTGGAGTGCATTTTGACTCTCGATTCGGCAAGCTTGGTGATAAGGTGGTGGGCAAACCTCGTGGTAAGGTACTTCGTGGTGAGATGGCAGGCTTACTTGAGCCAAACCAGCTGCAGCCGTCGTTACAACTGTTGATCCGGCGGAACTGAGCGTTGCAAGCCGGTTTGCCTTCTCAAGGCAATAGGAGCACCATGGGCCTCTGTGTACTTCATGTTTGTGGATAGACATGCAGTAACCCCCATAGCATTCCACTTAGACGTATCCTCAAGCAAAGAGACTTCCTCAACCTTCTCTACGAAATCTCTGACTTTTTCGCAGCGACAGCGCCTATTATGAACCTGATTATCCTTAAGAAATTCAGTGATATCTTCAGGTGCAAGGACTCTCCTGTCTTCAAAGGCCACCGGTTTGCCCTGATTATCCAATACCTTGTGTCTCCGCCAGAGCCACGCATGCGCCAGGAGTGAGATTAGCAGTCTTCACCGAGCATAGTGTAGTCTTTGCTGTTCTTCTTTGACCTTCAGTGTTGGCGAGTAAAAGAGGTTGACCATAAATGAAGATACTTTCTGCACACGCATATTGAGGGACCCTTCATCTATCACTTAAAAGAAAAAGAGCCATCCTTATCAAAGAATATCGTAGAGGAAACAAGCCATGGAACAGGCTTAAGGGCCTCTAATGACTCAAGTTCTCCTATGATGGCGTTTCTCATTCCTTGAGGGCCGCAGTAAACGGGCGCGCAAAACATTGTTTTTTTGGGAGCGATATCATCTGCAAAATGTAGAGGAGGAATTTAAAGAAGTATAAATAAATATCATTATGTTCAAGTTCTTAGGGTTAGGGTTAGGGTTATGTTCAAGTTCGTTTAGAAACTCGCCGTCAGATCATCTGGCCATTTGTAATGAGTTTTAGCCCTGGCCAACAGTTTACATGTCATCAGAACTGCGGCGACAAAGGAACATGTTGTCGCGGCCTCAACTTTCCGCGTGACGACACAATACCGCAATACATGGCGTGTCTATTCTTCCCTATTCTGATCTCCAAGCTTGAAATATGTTATACCCGCTTGCTAATTAATGCAATATATATGCAAACTCGTTCATAGCTGAATATGTCTCGAGCAGACCTAGTCAAATCTTCTAGGTGGCTGAAAGAGGACAGGGGCCGTACTTGCCGTACTAGTCGTGCATGCACTGTGTGTCTGCCACAGCTAAGCTAATTTTTCTTTTGGCTATTCTCAGCAAAATTACGATGATAGCTTACTGACGCTGAACCCACACTCCTCTATATGAGGATGTAGAGGTCTAGTTTACCGAAATACGAAACGGCACACTCTACTGGCCACGCTCAGCATGGACATACCCCTATCTTCACAATCGACTGCCAACTTGATTAGATTCACAATAAAGGTGATAAACATGTACTAAGAATATCGATTTGTCAGCTGAACTGGTATGCGATACCTTGCATTCAAGGACGTTGCACGTGGGATTTTGCTGTAACAAACTATCCTGAAGCGTCCTTTAGAAAAGAAGCTAGAAGAAGAAATGAGGACCGGACTTTGGACTTGAAATTCTCTACACGCCATTTGGTAACTACCGTTGCTGCTCAGACGACAAACATGTCATCATCCAACGTTGGTGTTGCTAAAGTGACGTGCCTTTTTAGGCTTTTCTTTTATACTACTGCTAAGCCTATAATTGCCTTACGTGACTGTGCTTTACAAAGGTTATTCATTGAAACTTTTGTACATGGTATCTTGCTTGCCTTTGAAAATAGCACTGTCGTCTTCATGTCTTTAGCCTCTCCTTTCCCGAAGTTCGCAGCAGCTACGCCCAGTGTTCTGAATCTCAGAGACAAACTTTTGGTTGTGCTGATGTGGCGAAGTATAGGACAGTTAGCCTGACATGATTTTCTCATTACCTGCGGAGATTATCTGCATGATCGCAAAGTTATGCTCGCTTGGTAGTCAGGCTTCGCTCTCACAGTCGTGTCGCATGCTCTCCAGCATTTGCAAACCCATACTGTACAGAAACGACGTCAGAAACCACGGATCCTCGTCCGTGTTTTATGCCATCGTCCACAGCCGAGACCTGCATGATGCGTTGAGAATCCTCGCGGCGGCCAAAGAGGGAGGGGCCGATTTCGCAAAATGCCAGGACGCTAGAAAAACCCATCCTCTGTCCTTTTATCGCATCGACGCAACTCTTTTCTCGCCACTTCATCTGGCCGCACGGAGAGGGTTGGATGATATCGTTGGCTATCTTATCGACCAGGGTCTTGACGTCGATGACGAAGAGGGCCTGCATCTCAACCGAAAGACACCCCTTGTGGAAGCGGTCCTCAACCATCAAGAAACGACAGCCGTACTGATGGTCCGGCGAGGCGCTTCGAGAGGCCTATTTCCTCCAAAATTGGAGGCATTCCAGGCAAGCATACGAGAAGGTCTGACATGCTTGGTAAGAGTCATCGTGGAGCGGAATGAATTGGATGTCAATGCCGAATTAGGATACGGATGTACGCCTTTGGTGTTGGCTGTCTGTTATAGAAAGGGATCGATGATATCGACTTTACTGGAACTGGGCGCCCGTGCGCTACCTGCGATGCGGAGATTTTGCCGTGACAACGCATTCTTATCTATTCTTTGGATACTAGACGCGGGCTCCTCAGTTCTGCGTGGGGGCCTAAAAATCGACGAGACACGGGAGATCATCTTTTCTATTGCCACGGGGCGGGTGTTGCCAGCCCAGAAGAGCCAGCAGATTCTTGCTTTGGAGAGGCTTCTGAAATTACTTTGCCAAAATCTGCAAAGTCTTGGCAATGTCGCGGTATCTCCAGCCAGTGAGTTTGGAGATTTCCTGGACGCCCTCTTGCAGACGTCATTATCTGTTGATCACACAGACGCACGCCTCGCCAGATTGTTCCAAAGCTGGGGTGCGAGAATCCAGACAGGAATTTTCCTCCAATTATCCAATATCTTGGCGTCTTCCCTCTTCACCGAGAATACCCAGCGTTGCCTCCGTCAAAAGCCTGGACTACTTCACTGTTTCGATTTCGTGTATGAGTATTCTTTACATTGTCCAAGTCCAGAGAGAGTCTGGACAGTCAGCTACTTCCTCGATCGAACGCCCAGCTACGCGATACGTCTAGTGCAGGGACTGAAGCAGCATGATCTTCCTTTAACTCGGAGGGGCGTCGAGATGTTGGACCTATCCAGTTTGGAAAACGGAAACGCACCAGGGTAGGGCAGCCCAGCCTCGATTTGATGGTTTGGCGTGAAGGCAACGGCCATGCCCGCAGGCGCCGAAGGAACAAACACCCCATGGACTAGGCTCGAATTTGAGAATTGAATGTGAACCAGGGTACAAGGTGCTGGCTTCTCCCCTTTTTATTCGCTTGCAACTTCTATAGGGTTCAAAAGTACCATACCAAGTGGTAGGGACTCTGCTC
This sequence comes from Fusarium sp. NRRL 66335, assembly GCA_004367055.1. NCBI lineage: Eukaryota > Fungi > Ascomycota > Sordariomycetes > Hypocreales > Nectriaceae > Fusarium > Fusarium sp. NRRL 66335. Next base: position 37,759 of record QHHG01000354.1, read on the forward strand.
CAACATTAGAAGTCTCTAAAGAACCTACGAGCTCACCAAGCAATCAGAAGGATGACGAAAGTGAAACGGGCACCAAAGCCAAAGTTCTGCACTGGAGTCTGTTGTTCAGAAAAAGTAGCCTTATTTCGAAATTCTTTTCTGATGCCACAAAGCCATCATGCATTCTCTCTACGACGACACAAGGATAGGTACAGCGCTTTCCATCAACTTCCAAATGGATGCTAGTTTCCCCGTATGCTTCTACAGTTGAAATTCACGCAACTACTTGAGTCACCTTCCCTTTGCTACTTGAAACATATATCCGTTCCCGCACCAAGTTATCACTGGTACCCAAGACGATACCACATCATCCCCCGGAGATTAAGGAGGCCCATGCAAAGTGAAGTTGATTGAGCCTAAGCACCTTCCAGCCTAGCCCTGGTCACTAGGCACACTTCGATTATGGTGAGGGACTCGAGTCGGCATCAGCATATCATGCACGAGACAACCATGGGTTTGGCGCCCATTGCGGTACACCGAAGAATAATTCTTAAATGCCTAGGAGCCGTCTTACCGGAGTCTCTTAGGTCAAAGAGACTCCTTGTCGGTTATTGGAGCCCATCTACACAGCTTCGTCAAGGGGGGACGTTGGGCTACTGGAAAAAGAAAACCTGGCGGCACAATGCTGCGCCGTCGTATGCTTGATTGATGTGGCGGGGCATCCAATACGATACAATTCTCCTCACTTGATTGTTAGCTACATTGTTCTTTATCCTTCGCCTGTGATCCCACACGATGCGTTGGATGTATGGCGGACCTGTTGAAGTCATCAAATCGGGCGCCCTGGACTGTTCCATCTCCGAACGGGATTGGTGGTAACCGCTCGACCATAATCAATCCGGCCCCACCTGACCCATCTCCGGCCTTAGGTAAGAGACTTGCTTATTCGCCCCACATGTCAAGCGTACATTATACCCATACCTGCATCCTTGTTTCCTAACTCCTGAGTAACGTGGTGAGTAACGTGGTGAAGAACATAAATATCTATTAATACCCAGACTCTGAGGTATTTCGAGCAGTCTGGTATTTTTGCCGCTAACAATATATGACAATGCCTCGTACCCAAGAAAATTGTCATGTAGGCTCGCCATGCACCTACCAGCAACCTCCTTTTGTTCTACTGCCACCCATCGAACTCCAGCAACCACTGCCCAAGTCGCAAACTTACTATCCTCAACTGGCCAGCTCTCTCTGTGGGGATAATCGAAGTGAATTCGCTACGCCGTCATGCATCGACCCTCTTTGGCTTCATGACCTCTCTTGGACAATAGGGACGTATCGGTCGGCCACCTGCCACTTATTTCATCCCGCCGATCAATGGCAGACACTTACTTTCAGTTCAAACATTCCCGAAATATCTGCTTTCCCTTTCTTCGATGCAAATGAAATCATGCCCTCGAATTCGAAGCGTTAAGGGATCGACAAGTAGGAGCTAGACGGTCACGGCCAAGAACCTCATAAAACTGAATGCTGACCGACCAACCTTAGATTTCGTATATCGGTAGTTTCGGAGCGTCCAACCCTTAATCCCAGAGTCCCGGCGATCGCGCCAAGGAGTCACGGAGAGAACCCTTTTAATCCCAAACATCTGTCTTTTAACGTTACGGTCCGTAAGTACAAGAGGGGGTCGAGCATGGAAGTACCGCAAAGTACCAGAGCTCTCAAAAGGCGAAGGCGCAGGTCCAGTTTGAAGTATTCTAAGCCGGACGACGTCAAGCTTCCCTACTTAGGGAATTCTCGATGCGGGGGTATGAATGACCGCAGAAAGGTCGCACTTGTCGACAACTCATCCCCTTCACCACACCAGGCGAACATAACAGATCAGGTGAGAGATTCCATACGCACCGCACATGCATTAGACAGCTAATGATCAGAATTAGGGACAAGGCGGTAAGGTCGATACGTTCGCCCAGGATCCACCGAGACCCGAAATACCAGCGGGAGATGCTGCCTACGCCATACTTGAATTACCTAAGAGGAATCGGGTAGTTTCAAAGGAAGCAATCGACATACCCTATGCGACAAAGAATAGAGTTCGAGCGGAGGCTGTCTCTAACTGAGGTAGCGCGGGACTCTCACTTGTTTTGGCATCAGACCTGGAATGACCTTCAATTCGATTGGGTTCTTGGATGCAATGAAAGTAGTCCTAGTCCTCGCTTTCGGACATTTTGAAAAAAGCAACGGCACAACAAGTTGGCATCCGTTGCCGGTTTATAAACCTCCTAACGCTAGTTTCAGCTACCTTTTGGCGACTACTTGTAGAGGAAGTGAAAGTTCGTTGTTATCGGAGAATATGATCCATCAGGTCAACGCCGAAGCAGTGAGAATACGTTGATGTCTGAGAGGAACTCATTGAAAGAATCCCGCTCTGTGGCGACGTCCCCCAATTCCATAATGCTATAAATCCTATCCTCAAGTTTCGCCCATCTTTCCTTGGCACTTCCTTGTCCTTGTGTCTCGTAACGAGCAACAATTGATTTGCGCATTTTCTCAATCGGATCTCCATCTGCAGACCTAGGTTGGAGTCCGCAGACGAGCACGGCGTACTTGGAAGTCATGAAACACCCAAATCCCTCGCTCATCAATACGGTGCAGGAGAGGAATTGAGTAACGGCGAGCAGTGACGGCAGGTGTCAAGGTGGGATGTAGAGTACAGGTTCTAGTGACTAAAGGGAAAATAGCTTGCGAAAGCATCTTGCATTTCCAGGCGCTCTAAGGCTTGCTACCCGGTGAGCTGGCACCTCCTCCATCTTTATTGCCTCGGAGGCCTCTGTAGCAATTTTGGCGAGAACAAATTTCTGCTCATGCTTTCAAGTCTCCTTTGTTTTATCGCCGATAGATACGAGACCTCGATTAGGCCGTTGTAGGCTACTGCCAAACCTGAAAACCCAGAACAAGTATAAGAGCTACTGCTCTACATTCGGAAGCGGAACCATAGATCCTGTTGCCTGTCCTTCGCTACTGTGACCATCGGTACGCTTTGGTAACCTCTATTCCTTTCTCGTTTTAGCAGGCTCTTCCCCTTCAAGTCCATGTATATGGCCCTTGGACTCCTGCTTCCACCATAACGCTTTCTATAGTCTCACGATCGAGCTGTAGAAGTTGGCGGGCCTGTCCCTGTAGAAGGACGACGTGACGGAGCTATTGGCTGTTAGCTATGAAGCCTTGTATGTGTTGATGGTCAACTTGCAATTTCTGGATTGTCAACATGTTGCTGAAGTTGATTTATCGCAGCATTTAGCTTGTTAGATGTAACGGCAATGTGTCTGTGCTTATGTGGAAACTGCTCAACATGGTTAGTTGGTATGACCCGGGATACAGGGACACATTGCATACATTCATACATTCCCTTTCTCCTACTGTAGTACAGTTGTTGCATCTGTCATCTTCTGTGCCTTTTTGCGATAGAAATGTTAGTTCTGGGCGCGTGGGTTCCTTACGACGACATACCGCAACGGCAGGGCTTGACACTTCTGATGATTTCCAATGGAGCAGAAGCCTGGACTACGCCGCATATAACGCATACCTCATCGCGGATGGCGCTGTGGTCCTGGCGATCGGTCAGATGATGTAACTAAACAGGGCGGTCGACTTGACGTACGGTGGCCAAGCTCATCTTGGCTATCTTGGCTGGCGCTTTGTTGTTTGGCAAAGATGCGGGCCGTTGGGGGTGCAGCGTGGTGGAAGTTAAGAGTGTGTTGAGGTGAGGGGGAAATGATATGCGACCGGAAACCGACTGGGTATTTAAAGACTAGACAGGTGGGCGAGAGAGGCTGGGGTAAAGTGCAAACAGGGGCACTGGTATCTTGGGGTCAGGTAGGTCACGTCCAACCGGTAGGAGCTGCTTGGCTAAGTACATGTAGCTGTATTGTTAAGAGACGTGATTATCTATAAATGGATTTCAGTACATTATTAATATATTTTTAATATATTAACAATGCATTAATCTGGCCTAGCTATGTAAAGGGTGGTGTCCCAGTATAGCTCCTGTGCCGGGCACATTATTTATTGTTTCGTACGTCAGAGTCTCTGATGTTACATATTGGGGTGTACTGGAGGCTATCTTATGCATGGTCCTGTGCTACGGATAATAATCTTGGTAGTTCTATTTGGGAGTGCTGTCTTAACCGGGTCGTTGGCTTAGTTGGAGGAATATTGATAATTGCATTTAAAATCTTAGTCTTATACTTTATCGTAAGCTTGAGTATACGGAATCTTAACTACATTAGTTGAAATCTCAGTCTTGATATTTTTTCAAGGGATATTAGGAGTATAAGCCTTTGACCTGGCTATGTTAAGCTTGGTATTAGAGTAACAGAGCTATAGTGATTCTCTGTAAAGTTGAAATCATCACATATAGGTATCCTACCTGTTGATCGTAAGGGGTGTAGATCAGGTGTGAGACCATAATCCATCTTCCTGCCGAAGCAGGGTATCCTGGTCCCAGTCCCTACAGCACCAACGGTGACAGCCCTTCCTGAGCCCGTCTGGCATTGATCTCTTGAAGCCGTTCTTCTGCCCACCTCAACTCTTCTTGCAACCAAGCCTTGTTGTAAACACGCATCTTCCACAGCAGATCCATTAGCTGATACCTGTTAGTAGAGTTACTTTGACACTACAGTAATAACATACCAGTCGAGATTGATCAGGGTAAGCCTTGAATTTGTCGAATGCCGCATGCATTCTGGCAGAGGCATTGCTCAGGCCATCTGTCTCATCCTTTGGGCTTGGTAAGTAAGGCGTCTTGCCGAAGGTGGGCTTATACGTACATCTCTGCAATTTCCTTTGTTGAGTCTGTCGCACTGACTGCAGCTTTCGCCTCCCTTGGCTATTGTCCATGTCAGACGTGAAACTTTGGAGCAGAAAGATGACCTACTGCTGTAGCAGTTGCGTTTGAACTCGACGATTCTGAAGCTCTGGCTTGACATCTCGAACGAACACTGCGTGCAATAGCGCCGGCGGATGAGGGAAAGGTCCTAGTGAGAGGTTAGCTCGGGTCACGATAGTTGATGTCTTCGGCGTACCTTGGCTTCCTCCATCGCGAAGGCTCGTCGGTTGGTTGGTCTTGTGATGGCGATGCGGTGCGATCGCGTTTAGTGATCGGGTGTGATGTTCAAGTTGAGTTGGGTGGTTGAGCTTGGTGATGAGCGGTGTTTGTAGCGAGGTTTGGGGGAGGGGAGTTGAAAGGAGAGAGAGGGAGCACACGAGGAAGAATGGTACTTGTGGGTAGGAGGAGGTTGTGGGTCGAAAGGCAACATGAGAAATCGAGGTTAGGCTGCTAGCACTGGTTGAGATAGTAGAGCAGATCTGAACCGGGTGGGTGATCAAATGAATGATCCACTTGATGCTGCCTAGAAGGATGAGTTGCGCGTTCTCTTGCCTAGCACCCACCCTGTTGGCTTACTGTTCTTGAGCTGGCGACTTTTCTCGCCGAAAACCTCCTCTGAGACGTTCAGTCGAGATTCTCTTAGATGAGGAGAGAAGGTTAGTCTCCTGCTAGGTCTCACGCTTAGCCGGGAGAGCGTCGAGAATCTTGGCCTTGTGCTGGGCTTGATCTGGTGCTTGGTCGTCGAAGCCTCGAGGGTCTTGGTCTCGCCCTTGGCTTTGGGAGAATATTGAGAGGTTTGGTCGAATCTTGAATCTTGCATGTTGGCCTTGTGCTTCATCTTGCGCTTGGTTTGGAGCTTGGCCAGAGGGATCTTGAGAGTGTTGTTCTTGTGCTTGGTCTGAAGAGTCTTGAGGGTCTTGGTCTCGAGCTTGGCTTTGGGCTTGGTTGGGGCGGTCTTCAGAATTTTGGTCGGATCTTGGTCAAATCTTGGTCAAATCTCAGTCTTAGGCTTGATCGTGCGGCCGGTCGTGAGCCTGGTTGGGAGGAGCTTTGAGACTCTTATCGCCTGCTAGCCTTCGCGCTTGGTTGGAAGATTATTGATCCTGGTTGGAATCTTAGTCGGGATTTATGCAAAAGAAGCACTTATGCTGTCTGCTCAGAAGGTGGGTCATTCGCTTCCTCCCGGCCTCCACCTTTCAACTTTCTGCCTCTTGCACCGAGCTTTGGGCCTAGCTCGCCCTCCCGCACTCTCCCATGCAGTAGCCGACATCATCCAAAGCCGATCCACATCCGGTCAGTGTGCCTCCCCTGCCTCTTCGTGTTTCATCCATCGTTTTCTTGTGATCTTGCTGACTTCTTCAAGACTCAAGACTCAAGACTCGGGCACAGCTCGGTGATCAGAAATGCCGGCGCGACGCCGTCGTCGCTCCCGGGCGCATATTGTTGACCTGACCATCGACAGTTCAACCGCGGAAGCAGGCCCACAGCGCATCGCCAGCACCCGATTCCGAGGGCATACGATAACGTTCGGCTCCTTTCTCCAAGTCTCTGGCTTCCAGGTCACTGGCTTTCTAGCTCAGTTTATCTGGGTGCGCAGCCTCTTTCGGCGCCAGGCTACTGGCGAAGTTGAGATATCTGGCCTGCCCTTCCTTGGATACCACTCCGGGTTAGGAATGCTGCCAGGCCTTATCGACGAGATTTGCATGGTCACCAACCGCTCTGCGACACAGCATACCCAGCAAACAGTCACTGTCGCGCTCAGGAATGCCGTCTCGGTGCATCAACTTACCACAACAAACGCGCTGAGGGTCTCGACGATCAAGGGTTGGGCTGACGACTGCTCGAGCTACCCCAAGCATCTCACCTGCCGCTAGGTACTGGAAGTTGAGTGCAAGGGCTCTCTGCTGCGACGATGCAAAGGTGGTGAGACTGTCCTTCGCCGCCTGCGAGAACACGAAGCCAGTGCTGCAGCCAGCATCCCCGACAGGCTTATCAGGGTGGAATGGCGCGGCGACTTGGCTGAAAAGGGTGGGCAGGGTAAGTATACGGTGTTCGACGCGTTTTCTGGAGCTGGAGGTGTCTCAAGGGGTGCTGCAGATGCCGGATTTGCTATCAAGGGCGCTGTAGACAAGGACCCGGGCGTTTGGGAGTCATACGCAGCCAACTTCCCCGGCGTTGAGCTGTTTCGGATGCCCATTGATGAACTGGTATCGCTACACCTGCCTCGAGGGATGAAGGTGGATGTCCTTCACTTCTCACCGCCCTGCCAGTACTTCTCGCCAGCCCACACGGTACCCTCGCAACACGACGACACCAACATCTTTGCGCTCTACGGATGCAACGAGCTGCTGGCAAGACTTCGACCCCGAATCGCCACGGTGGAACAGACGTTTGGAATCACCCACAGGCGCCACGAGAGTCACCTGTACAGCCTTGTCAGCGATTTCACGCAGTTTGGCTACTCAGTCCGATGGAAGGTAGTGAAGCTTGCAAGCTGGGGTGCCGCGCAGAACAGGAAGAGGCTCATCATCGTAGCCGCTGCGCCAGGCGAGACACTGCCCACGTTCCCTGCAGACACGCACGGTCTTGATGGATTTAACGGAACGCTGCCCTACACCACTGTTGGGGATGCCCTCGCGGGTGTTGGATTGGGAGACGACCTTCACGACGTCGATGGTGCTGCCAGTCAGCCTCGTGGGACGAGGCTGGACGCCAACCGCCTTGCTGGCACCATCACTTGCTCCAACGTGCGGCTGCGCCATCCCAGCGAGGCCAGGAACCTGACATTACGAGAGCTGGTCTGCCTTCAAGGGTTTCCAATTGACCACCGCTTTCTTGGGTCAGCAACGAATATCCGCCGTCAGATTGGAAATGCCTTCTCACCGAACGCCGTTAAGGTGTTTTTTCAACATTTGAGGAGGTGGCTTTTAAACCTGGATACGGAGGAGGCAAGGATTGTGAACAGTAACGGGGAGCTCGATGATGGGAAGGACGGCATTCTCCACCAGAGGGAGAGGGAAACGGCGGTAGGTGATCTTATGGGCGATTTTGGTACCGTTTCTGAAGGTACAGCAAGTGGGAAGGCTTGGGAGGTTATCGATCTTACAGGTGACTTGGTTTAATGGGCTGGAAAGATGATTGGTTGGCAGCCGGGAAAAGCCGTAGTAGATCTTGTGGGGGGACTAGAGAGGTCCTTTATCTACGTCCAGTTCTATTCCACCTTAACTATTACTTATATCTGGCAGGTGGTTTATTGGTAGATAATCTTTACAATGAAACTACCCTATACTTTTATATTAGGTGATATCTACTATTGTAACTTCTTTCTTATAAAATAGAAAGGCAATACTTTTTCTTTACCTATGGGTTACTTATAGTCCATATACTAGCTAAAGTGATATTATTATTAAAACTTAGACTCTTAGAACATCTTCACCTGCTGCAGACTTCTAATGGCAATGTGCAGGTGTCCAGGGCTCTACAGGAAGGCGGTCATAGAACCAATCTCTGCCTTTCCGCGTACTTGGTTTCGTTGAATCGCGCTGCGATTGTGGATCAGGCAATGCGGCCTGGCCTGTCGAATTTCGGATGCCCTTACTGCAGCTTACATTGTTGGAAGATGGGAAACCCACCGTGGATCGACGGTTCCGCATGGAACCAGTATCCACGTAATGTGTGGCGGGGTCCACTGCACCTTCTCGCTCTACCCCTCGTTGTCTCGGTCAACCGATCGATCTCGCTTATGTCCGATCCAACTTGCCTAAAACGGTATTCTGCTGTGATATAATTGGGCCAGTCCGGTAGATACGTATAACCTTGATTGCCAGTCACCATCCACCCATAACGGCTGAGGTAACCTCGTGCGGGGAGAAAGAAAAACGGAGTGTATGTTGTTCACATGGTAAGTAGAACCAAGCTATGATTTTCCTCTGCGCGCTGGCGAAGTGGACAGAGCTTCCTTCCCCAAAACATAACATCTGTTCAGGAATATACCCTAATAGCTTGGTTGGTGGGCTCTGGTTGCTGTTGCCTGTCGACCTACCCTGCAGACATCCTGCTTGGCCTGATGTGCAAAAAGGCTCTTCAGCCCGTGCCCCATGTTTATCATCATATTACTCTGTATGTCTCGGGGCTGACGGTCTAATGAATGGTCACGAGGGTGTGTTGTCTTTCAGAGGGTTGACTGCTGAACACTTCCCTGCTGATGCAGGGAAGCATTCTACGGGCTTCACACAGTTACGTTTCCTATGTGGAAGGTCCTCTGAGGTTGGGAACTCAAGGATGGTTAGGTAGACGTGCGACTGATGCTCCAGCTTTGGCTCTGTGATGAAACTTGGGGAGTGGGTTACTAGGCTGTGTTCCTACGTTGGGTACATTTTAACAGATTGGGACGGTTCATTAAGGTGTGAGGAGTGAGCTCTTGAGACGACTATCTATGGGTCACGCCGGGTTGGCTGTCCATCTTACCCTCATCTAAATGCGTGCCTCGGCCAATAGCTGCTCCTCGGCGTCCTAGGCGTCGCTCATCTCCTTATCCTCTTCGCCAGCTGCCACCAGCTGCCCTGGTGCCTGCGAGTCAGGGACCTCAACGATGTCTTCGGTTCCGCCTGGCTGAACAGCCTGCGAGTCGGGGACCTCGACGATATCCTGGCTCTCATCCAGAATCTCCATGCGCTCTTCTTCCTCCACATCCTCATCCTCCTCCTCATCCTCCTCCTCATCCTCCTCCCCATCTTCGTCAGAGCTAGTATCGGGGTCGTTGGCCAGTTGGCGTAAGAGGCGAGCAGGGAGCACGATGCCATTCTCCTGGCAGTACCAATCGACAAGTTTGGGCCGCATGGAGAAGGCGGCGTCGAGTGTCTTGAGGTCAACCTCCTCGGAGGAGTAGCCCTGGTATGTGACATGCAGCATCAATTTCCCCTTCCACTCTCCCTTCTTCGGCCATTCGTGGCTGACTATATTCTGGAGGTGGTATTCGCGAAGCCCGGTGACTTCTGTTCGGTAATCTCGGCTGTCGTCGACCGGCTTGTCGGGGTTTGCCTTAATGGCCTTCTCCTTCCAATAGTTGAGGATCAATTCTTCTCGGTTGCCGTGGCCAGGTCCGAGGTTGAACTCCGAGATGCAAACCGTCGTGCTTCGCTCTTGGGTTTTGACGTCAAGAAGGGCGCGACCGCCGGCGGAGAAGCTGTGCTTGGCAACCGACTCTGCCATGTCGGCTTCGGAGGAAACGTTAGTGAACGGTGATATCTTAGGTGGTGCGCTTTTGCTTACTGTTCCATGGCGTCCAGTACATGCCGTTACGCTTCGACTTCTGGGTCTTGTTGACCTTAGTTGGCTTCGTCTTGGGTGCTGGCGGCTTGGCCTTGCGCGACGCGTTCGGCTTCTTGGGTGCCAGCTGCTTGGCCTTGCGCGACACGGTCGGCTTCTTGGGCGCCATGCTGTTGTCGATGAGGACAGTATTTGAGGGTTGCGCTGGACGTTGAACGGTCGGTTGAACGGTCTGTTCAATGGTCTGTTCAACGGGAAGAAAAAGGCTTTGGTAACTTGCTGATGGTCAAACGAGAGGACAGTGCAGGACCAGCGCGTTGGTGAAGGAGGGAGGTTCGAGGCGCGGCTGGAAAAACGTTGGTGAAGTAGGAAGGTTCAAGTATGTGCAGCACGGTGGATTAACAGGAGGGGAAAGGTGGGGCAGGGGTCTCGAAATGTTCGAAATGCTTTGGCGGGTGCCGGATGTTGGCAGCTGTTGGCAGTGCCAGCGCTTGGTTGCTGGGTCGGCGGCTGCTGCAGCCTGAGAATAGGAAGCTTAGCGGTTTGGCGGTCTGGGGGGCGGCTGTAATTGTTGGTGTAACACGGGGGCTTGGATTGATTGGTGGGCATGATGTTGGTTGCCTTTGTTGACGGTGCTGGTGCTGAGGCTGGTGATGGTAATTGAAGGATATGGGCTTGGCTGCCGATGTGGCTAAGGAATATGTTTTGCTGCTGTACGTGTGTTATGCCTTTCCATGACGATGCGGCTGCAAACGTTTTGTTGTTCTGGTGCGCGTATATGACAGTTGGGGGCCTGATAATCTTGCGCCGGATGTTTTTGTTCGAGTGAGTGGCAGAACGGCCGCCGGTTGTGGCATGCGATGCATGTAGCGTGGTGTCTCGCGAGTCTCGGACTCGGGTGTCGTTATTGGCGCCCGCTGCTGGGCCGAGTACAAGGTCTGGATTTATGTATTATTAATGCATTAGTAATACATAGTTTCCTCCAACCCATCAGGAACCTATTAGGCACCTTGGCTTCATTATAGTCACAGTATCTGTTGCTGGCAGCTGGTTCAGGTCATCCTCTCTTATTCTTTGTGGCAGCTTCCCTCTTAAACTCCTGCTTAGTAGTCGCCCGGCAAGTTTTGAGAACCAAAGAGCTATACAAGAATTAAAGCAAGCAGTATCAGCAGGTGCAGTTTTACGATAGGCTGATTGATTGAGGGGGTTCGTTGTGCTATCTGAACTGGCGCTTGAGCTTGTCTTGATGTAGGATGGTATTGAAATCTGGGTACTCAGAAACGCAGCTCGTTTTCCCAAAACGCACTGTGTTTTCGAGGAACGTATTGCAATTAGCTTTTGGGAAATGCTGCTTGACTTACACTGAATTGGACTTCAACCTTGAAGCAGGGAAGGGAAGATCAAATTACTATTTTCCATTAACAACTACTGATATCATTCTATCTGCACTTTTACAGATGTTAACTTGCACTATTACTGGTTAGCCTTTTATATACCGGGCTCCCTGGGTGTATTGGGAAGCGTAGCTGATATAGAGAGATAGTGCAATTAGTTAGCAAATAATATTTCTTTATTATATTACAGAACAGCAGCATCTCCAAGGGTTCAAGTAAAAGTATAGCTCTCTTTATTACTGAAAGCAGCCCCTTTAGCTATATATACAGCATCTCCTTTCACATCATCACTCTCTTCCCCCGTTCATAATCCTATCAGCCGTCCAACACTTACATCTAGCCTATGGAAGTCTACAAATATATACCTTGGGACTTATGGCTCAGAGAAGCCTACAAAGAAACAGACAGCATAAAGTACTGTGGGTTGATGTGTTGGTGTAGTGACTAGTGGTGATCAGGGTGCCATCTGTTGTTGATGCTGTTACCCAGTAAGTAGATGACCGGGGAGTCTTGTTTTGCAGCTGCGGCAACCCTACAGCTATAGCGTCCTTAGTACAGTGCTATAACCTCGATTTCGCATGGCATCTTTAACCCATTCCAGGTCCATTCCAGGTCCTGGTCATTCTCTGCCTTCATAGCGATTTAGACAGGGACATCCGGCGATTGGAGCTTCATTAGCCCCTCTATGACCACAAGTGAGATATCTTGATCTTGACCAGATAAGCTGTCGATGTCCCCGGGTAGGCTTTTGTTATCTTTGGAACCGCTGTCGTTGGGGACTTCTTGAATGTCACCTTGCCATGAGTTCCTGCTAGGACCAAGGGCCAGGTCCCTGTCGGCTGGGCAATTGCTGGTGGGGGTGTGAGTATCCCGAAATATGGCAAAGCTGAGCGACTTGGATGCCATATTATCGCGAATAACATTGAGGAGATGCGATATAAGTCCGTAGCCAAGGGCGCGATGCCTAAACACTGTGTCTTTGTACGAATGCCTTCCGTTCATTGTAATGAGAGCACGGCACTCTTGGTTGATTGCCTCTTCTCTGACGAGGGCATCGGATAGACACCCGAATCTTTCACCCTTACCTCCCGTGAATTCTCCTTAGAACTTGGCGCTCTACTGGCCGTGGTCTTTGGTGTCTTCGCTGAGGAAGAGCACGACGATGATTCGGCTCACCAGCTGGACGCGTTCGATATTGTAAGGCATATAACTGGTTGATTTTACCGCTGTATTGCTCTTTTGTTGCTCTACATTTCTCCCTAGCTTATAGTTGTTCTAGCTTACTGGATAATTAGGCAAAGGTACCTGGGTGCTTGATGTATTAAGGTAGCTTTTCCTGAAGCAGTGCCGTTACCTTTGTAGCTATATTGCTCTTTTGCAGTCTTGTATCTGGCCTATGCTCGTACAGGCTTTGTACGATGAGGTTCTGGGTTGTACCAATGGAGCCTACTGTGCTCCCTAGACTTCATTCTGCTCGCCAATGCAGCCTACTGTATTTCCCAGACTTCATTCTCCTCGCTGATGCAGCCTACTGTGCTTCCCAGACTTCATTCTGCTCACCAATGTAGCCTACTGTGCTTCCCAGACTTTATTCTACTGGTCAATTTTGCAAGCCATCTCCAACGTCCTACCAGTATTCTGTAGCTGTTGCTTGTCTGTGCGATCGTACCTATTGAAACAACGCAGATTCCTCCATATAGTATATTCCTCTACAGCTCGCCGTCGCCGGCGACCTTGGCGGCGCTTATCTGTGCGATGGTACCTGTTAGATCCCGTGCAGATTGCTTCAGCCTATGTTGCATTAGGATAGTAAAGATCTCCTCCTGTGGTGGTAATCTCTATGCCTTGTATGACTTGTACTGCAAATTCGTCTTGTATATAGATAAACAACATGCCTGGATAGTAAAGATCTCCTCCTGTGGTGGTAATCTGTATGCCTTGTATCACTTGTACTGCAAATTCGTCTTGTGTATAGATAAACAACATGCCTAGATAGTAAAGATCTCCTCCTCCGGTGGTAATCGTCCAAATGTTGCTTGAGGTTCTTGTGCCAGCTGAAGTGGTATTGATGTTGGAATTCGAGCGCTGGGGACATCCGTATATACCGCAGACTTCAAATAGCAGTGCACATATGTGCAAGGCTCTCCACGAGGGGGGTTGTGAAGGGATAGCCAGCCTCTGCCTTTTCGCGCACTTGGTTTCGCTGAATCCCGTTGCGATTGTGGATTTGGCAATGCGACTAGTCTAACGAATCTTGAATGGCCCTACTGGAGCTCGGGTTCCCAAAGAATGGGAAACTAACTATCAAATGATGCTTTTGTAGGACTTTCTGCATTCAGGAGGTATCTATATTCTCTAACGAATCTTGAATGCCCCAACTGGAGCTCGTGTTCCTGAGGATAAGAAACTCACGGTGAAATGACGTTTTTAGGACGTTCCACCTTCGGGCGGTATCCACGTGGTCTGTGGCAGGGTCCACCGCACCTTCTTGCCTAACCTCTTCTTGTCTGGTCTATCCGATCGATCTCGCTTATGTGCCTATCCAACTTGCCCAAAATGGTGTTCTGCTGTATTCTGATTGGGTTGGTCGATGGATGGTCGTAACCTTAATTGTCGGTCTCCATCTATCTGCGGTGACCTCATACCATAGAAAGCGGAATGTAGGTTTTTCACGTCCTGAATAAGTCAAGCTGGACTTCACGAAGCCAGGCAGAGGTCTGGTATTGAGTTCTATAGTTCGGGTCTATATAAGTAAATACTTTATTGACAGTGAAAAGGGTGGAGGGATTTACGCTTGGCAGCTAGTACTCGGTGTGCCTTTGTGTGATGCGGCGAGTGGTTTTCAGGGTTGCCGTTCGGATGGGTTGTAGTTTGCGCGTGATACGGTGTGTGCTGTTCCAGTGAGTGTGGTTTGAGGTATGGCCTGTTGACTTGCGAGGCATGGGCTGCAGCCACGGGGCTGGGCGAGGATTTTATGGTCTGGGATAATATATTATTAATATATTATTAATGCATTAATCCCTGGAGGACCTTGGCTTCGCTTCTTTCACAGTCTCTGTGCAGGCAAACTAATGCAGGTCATCCTGTTCTATTCTCTATCGGCCTCTCGGGTGCAAGCTGTCTTGTAGAAGTAATGTACATATCTACATGTTTACATGGCCAAATCCTCTTCCATCTCCCAGTCCTCATTTCCTTCGGTCTCCTCGAGCGCTTGGAGGTACTACGCCCAAACATCACATCGGTATGTCGGGTATTCGGGGGGAGGACATGCTGCTGGTGTTAGTTGATACACGACGTGCTTTCGGGGATGGCTTACTGGTCGTGTCGTTGGCAGTGCACTGCCCGCATGGACCCTTTGAGGTCACATTCGCGTCGCGCCGCATGACGTCGAATTTCGGCTTGGCATGTTAGCGATGGCTTCGTTAGCTGGGAGCGGCACCTACTGTGCCCTTTCTCGGGCCCGACTTAAACCGAGGTACGTTCGTCATCTGACGAAGCGATGGGAGGGGGCGGGTTTGGGAGGAGACGTGCTCTTCTTCCTCGCTACCCTCGTCGTCAGAGGGGCCTGCGTCCGCCTCGGTAACGTTCCCGTCGTCCAAGGAGCCTTCGGACTGATAGAGAGCCTCCTCGTTATCGTCGTTCTTGTGGATGGCAGAGCTGCGCGATTTGAGCATCTTAAGGCGCTCGTCGTAAAAATCTAGGCGTGGTAAGCAACAGGTTGTTTTGTTTGCTTGGTATACGTACCCTTTTCCTGTGCGAGGTTTAGCGACGAAGGGGCCCCCTGCTTTGCCTCTGGTAGCGTCGTGCAAGGGTGCACTTTTTTTACATGCGCCTTGAGGTTTTGGGGCAAGAAAGCTGTGTTCTATTGGAACATTAGCAAGAATCGGTATTGGGAGTTCATACTGCGTACGGATTGACACAGTCCCTTCCCGCCACCAAGGCGGGGCATCCGACAAAACACCTCTCCCTTGGGGATGGTTACTTCCCCAGCGTCGTTCTGGCTAGGTGTTAGCAGATTCTCATACAAGGTATTGCGTGTGGCTGACGTACAATATCGAAGGCCCAGTCCAGGGGCCATCGTAGACGGCTCGGTACTCCAAGTACGCCGGATGGTTTTCAAGGCTGTTTCCTTTGGTGCGCGCCATTTGGCCTCCTGGGAAACGGACCCATAGTCGGTTTACTCGCAGAGGGGAAACAAATGGTTGATGGTGATGGTGTTGCGTGGTGGAGGTTGTTGGAGGGAAAGAGTGCTGCCGGTGGATTATGCATTATTAATGCACTAGCGCTGGGGCGCACGCGACAGTGCCAACGAAGGTGGGGGCCAGCCTGCCCGCACGTGATCGCGCCTGGAAAAATCAGCCTAGTAATCAGAGCATTTATCTCCAGGCGCTATCTTATCTTATCTTACGATGCGATGTTGTTGCCATTTGGATAGCTGTAAACGCAGCTCGATTTACGAAAACACAGATCGTTTTGCAGGATCGCAGGACGTGGGGTTCTTTCGCAATGTTGGTTGAGGCACCCAAGATCAACAAAACTTACTCTTGCGGAGGGACGGGGCGAAGTTTAAATTACCTCGATGGATTAACAAGTGCTGGGTATCGTTCTACTTGCCATTTCACCGTGGTTAAACTGCGCTATTACTAGTTAGCTCTCTCCACACTGTGATCTCTGGGTATATCAAGGGTCCTGGCTGAAGTAAAGAGATAGAGTAATTGCTTAGGGAGTGTTTCTTTATTACATTACAGTAGGGTGGCATCTCTAGTATTCATGTGGAAGTGTAGGTCTCTTGGTTATTTAAGTACCTATCGGCTATATAGACAGTTCTTTAAGACCCTCGCTCTCTTTGCCCTTGGGACTTGCACCTTGGAGATGTGGCAAAGCTACCGCCGTGGCTTCCTTGTTTTGACGCGGCGGTAACCGTGCTTCTGCATGGCACCTTTGACCCATTCAAGGTTCTGGTTCTTACCCGCCTCTATAGCGATGTAAACAGGGACATCGGGGGATTGTAGCTCGGCCAGCCCCTTTACGAGCATAAGTAAAATATCCTTTTGTTGTTTAGGTAACCTCTCGGTGTCCCCTGGCAGGCTCTGATCATCTTCAGAGGAGCTCTCATTGTCTTCGGAACCGGTTTCATCGGGGGCTTGTTGAATTCCACCTTGCCACAAGTCCATGCTGGGACCGATGATCATGTCCCTGCTAGCTGGGCTGGTGCTGTCAGGGTTATGAGTGTCACGGAAGATGGCAAAGGAGAGCTGCTTGGATGCCATGTCGTTGCGGAAGACGTAAAGGAGCTGCGATAGGAGCCCTTGGCCGAGGGCGCGCTGCGCAAAGACTGTGTCTTCGTACTGATATTTGTCGGGTTCACCCGGGGAAAGAGGCGTGGTTTTCTTTGAGATGGAATCGCGGCACGCTTGGTTGATTGCCGGGTCTTTCATCAGAGCATCGGAGAGCTTAGCGACGTCTCCACCCACGCCTCCCAGGAAATTTTCCCAGAACTTGACGCTATGCTGGCTGTAGTCTTTACCGTCCTCGCTGAGGAACAGCACGACAATGATTCGGCTTGCCTGCTGGACGCGTTCGATGTTGTGAGGCATGGCGAGGGCCGCAACGGCCGCGGGGGCGTTGCAAACTACAAGACTCTCGTAGGAGGGCTTGCACAGGTCGAGTTCGAATTCGGGGTCGTCTGCAAAGGTAAATGCAGGTAGCAGGTGGGCGGGCGTGAAGTGGCTGGCGCCCGGCTCGCCAGGCAGTGAGGCCAGGAGCTTGAGTACGGGTAGTACCTTGGTGTCCTGCAGCACCCTCTCGCGCGCCCCGTCGTACCGATGGCACGGGACAGACTCCCAGTTCGTTGCGTTTGCGTCTGGGGTTTTTGGGGCCGAGGCTACGACAAGCTGGGGCTGCCCGAGGGTTCCTTGCTTGAGCGCCGCCCGTTGGATGGCTGCGGTGATGGCTTTGGTCTTCAGTGAGGATGACATGTTGTCGGTGTGGTTGATGTGCTTCTTGCAATGGGACGTGGAGGAGGGTAAGTGGAGTTATATGCGCTTCAGGAGTTGGTTCCTGTTGAATAGTATGGATGGTCACGTGGTTGTTCGTGGGATATTACAAGGCTGCGCCTGGATCCGCAGGGTGTTCGTGCCGGCGCAGGGTGTATGTTGGTTGCGCTGGTGTTGTTTTGGTGAAGTGTTCGGGATGTGAACAGCAGCGCGGCAGCCGGTGGCGATGTTAACGGGGAAGGAGGGGTAAAACGCGGTGACGAACGCGTGGGTAGGTGCATGCTGTGCTGGTAAGATAAGGCGGATAGGTCGAAGAGTTCCGTTGGCGAGTCTACTTGCTCCCGTTGGGTGTATAATTGCTCCCGTTGGATGTATAGGGAATCATGCTGTGTTTTGCCTGCAACGCGTGCATGGTGCATGTATAATTGCTCCCGTTGGATGTATAGGGGAATCATGTTGTGTTTTGCCTGCAACGTGTGCCTCTAAGCGTATCGCGTAGGTGAGCAGAGATTAGCAACTGGACCTCGATAACATTAACAACATCCACTCATATCTGTCCCCAATTGCAGCTTGTAACCTTTCGACTTTGGCAATATTCGTCTCAGCTCTTTGTTAATCTTCGCAGCTTTAACCTAGGTGGAGGTTCGCCTGTAAGAGTCTTATAAGAATCTTAATAACAGCTACTGCAAATACTAAAGTGGCCTTCAGGGTGTAGTTACTCTTTAAACATAAAGCAGCCTTGCTATCTACCAAAGGTATCAGTATATAATATTATATAAGCCTACTATGCGGAAGGTCCATATTACCCTCTGGGCTTATTGCTATTAGCTATGTTTATTAGCAGTTGGTGATATTTACAAAGCAGGGGGTAAAGACAGTCTCTTGATTAATAACGTTGCAATGCATCTACTTGTGTATAGTGGAATCTGTCGGGCTACTCGGAATCTGTCGCGCTACTCCTCCCCCTCCCATCCACCATCCCATCGACAGATCTTGACTGGCAGGTCGAGTTCCTGCTCCGCGATGCGGCGCACCTGGCCGCAGTCCTCCTCGTCGCCCTGTACGGCGAGTCGGATGGGGACGTCGGGCTTCTGTACCGCAGCCAGACCGCGGATCAGCTGGAGGGCGATGTCGTTCTTCTTCTTGGCCCCTGTCCATGACTCAAGGTTTGGTCCCACGGTCATATTTCTTCGCTGCGGGTTTGGGCTTCTCTGTCGGGTTCGGAATATGGCGAAAGTGAGTTCCTTCCATCCTGGACTATTGGTGCCTTGGGACATGCGGAGGAGCGCGGCAAGCAGACCTGGGCCTTGGGCGCATTGCGCGTAAGCGGTGTCCTCATATTCATCAGCGTTGCTCATGTCGACAATAGCATCCCGGTCGCTGTAGTTGGTGGCATCTTCGTGCGACAATGCCTCGTTGAAGTCACTGCTACATCCGTGGCTTCCTCCCAGGAAGCTATCCCACCACATAACACTGTGGTCCGCGTAAGTAGTACCACAGTCAGAGGTGAAGATCTCAACAATGATCTTGTCTATGCTGTGTACACGGGCGTTGTGCGCCATGCCAAGACCCTCCACAGCGGCTGGCGCATTGCACACAACCAGGCTCTCGTATACGGCTCGGATGGCGGGGTCATCATCGTTATCGGCGAGCCCGTCCTTCAGGAACGCTGGCTCAAAGGAACCGAGGTATTTGACGGCGTTTGTCTTGGCGTGATCGGGGTACGCGGCGAGTAGGTTAAGTACAGGAAGGACGATGCTGTTTTGCAGGGTTGCTTCCCGTAGTGCATCAGTCCCCATGCGATGCGTGGATTCCTAATCCATCGCATTTACCTTTGGGGAGTGGGGGACACAGGCAACGATAAGCTGCGGCTGACCGTTGGAACAGAGGCGTTCAGCCTTGTTCAAGACTGCGGGGGTGTTGCGGTGGGTTGTCATGATGCAAAGGTGCACGATTAAGGTGGTGGTTTTCTTCTGTGAGGGAATGTCGGAGGAGTTGGTAGTGGTGCTTTCTAGTTGTTAAGATGAAGATGTGGTGGGAGAGTGCTGCGAGGAGGCTGTAGTTGTTCCGGCTTATCTGATTAGTTGTTCCGGTTTATCTTATCAGCTGTTCCAGCTTATCTCTAGCCGTTCTGACTTATCTCTAGTTGTTCCGGCTTATCTTATCTTGTGATGTGAACAACCTTGGAGGTAAAGCTGTGTTCAGCGGATTGAAGAGACAGGCGCTTGAACCGAGCTATGTTTACTGAATTAAGGACAACAAAGAGTCTCTATTCTGCCAGCCAATTCCTCAAGCTATCTCCACTGTCTTGCCAGCGCGCGGTCAGCTCTGCTTGTCGGTGCGATCATACCCTTTGAGTCCCGGGCTGAATCCTCCCGCTTATGAGGTTCTATTGGGATAGTTCTCCTCCTCTAGTGGTGATCGTCCCTGCCAGGCGCTCTGGACCGTAAGGTGCTTCCATTGGGTTATGCAACTAGAAATTATCAAGATCATAAGAATTATCTTAAGGTTAAGCTCCCCTCAGGACTTTCCTGATCGTGTTATAGACATCAAACTATCTCTGTCACGATATCAGCCCTGGAGGGCAGCTACCTCGTACTGCGTGCAGTGGGAATCAAGATGAATTGTATTATGCCGCTCTATCTCTATATATACTTTATCCAGCTAATTATTCTTCCATTTCCTCTACTGTAAATCTAGCTTTTGGGATAATAGCTTCACATCTCCTGTACCATCCATCTCCCAGTATGTTAGAAATAAAGGACTCTGGCCTTGGCATAAGTGATACGAGATAGTCCCGACGACGATGTAAAGCTGCAAGGCTCTGTACTCTTAGCTCCGTCGTCCGAGGTGTAGGGCGGTTACCATGGTAGGGCTGGACCCAGCGGAGGAGTACTAGTGTACGGTTACTAATGCCCTTCTGCTCTGTAAGCAGTGTTAGCTTTGCTGAACGGACCTTACGGAGGTGGAGGTGTTCGTACCGATCTTTTTGGTCATTTCCCGGATAGACAGGGCCCCCGTCACTGCCTGCTGTTTCGCTGTCTGCGGGAAGGAATCTGGATCTAGGACCCATAGCATCCTTACGATGAGGGCTACAGCGCCCAGCTGCGTATCCTTACTCTTGTTATACTTACCACTGGGAGCAACAATGAAGCTTGGATTTGTACGGAGATCGTCAGCAGCGTACGGCAACTCGCTGGATGCGGCAAATGTAAGTGCGATCATCAGCATCAGATCACACTCCTTCCTGCCCAGGAACCCCTCCAGGACTGTCCTGGCCAACCGGTAGTGCTGCTTGATGGGAGGGTCCTTGATGATGGTTATGCTCCGTTCAAACCCCTCTGCGATCTTGTCGGGAATTGTCTGGAACGGGATGGGGTACCCGATGTTGATTACATCTTGCTTCCTAGCCTTGCGCATTTCCGTCGCGATGGCGGCTTCCTGGACCTGTCGCTTGACGCTGCCGGGCGGCGCTGTAGCGGGCGGGGGCTCCAGTTCACGATTCTGCAGCCGGATTATACGGGTGTGGACCATCCGCCGCCTGTCGGTTCCCGGGATCCACTGGATCCGGCAGGTATGCATCGCGCGCGCGAGGATGGCGACCCACACCGTCTCGGATATCTCGGCGGCGAAGGGGCTGTTGCTGAAGGCACCTTCAAGTGCGTCGATCCACTCCGAGGCTGTTGGAGCAATGAGCCCGACATGTCGATCTGGCGTGGTGACGGTATTGCGGTATATCAGGCGAGCAAGATCACTCGTTGTCTGCTGTGTAACTTTCGTCTGTACGCTTTCTGGGGTGGCGCTGCCCAGGAGGGCGGTTTTGACCGTTGGTGTAAGGGCACTGGGAAGGATGCTTGTTAGCGTTGGCCTGCGGTGCGTGGCGAGCGGGAGGATATACTCATCCGAGAGCGGGTGCGGGTGGGATGCCCATCGTTTTATAGCTTTCTGTTGTTCAGGTGGGGGTTTCTTTGTCTTGACTCGCTTGGAGATGAAGGCGACTATGTCGGGGATGTACATATCGCGGAGGATCATTTCGGCGGTAGCCTCGGAAGCTCCTCTCTCATTGTTACCCTGCTGGAAGCCTATTTCGCGGAACCAGAGGAGAGTCTGGCGGGCAAGAGCGACGGCGGGGCTGTAGTGGTAGCGGAGGGAGGCTACGTGCATGAGGGCGGGTTTTCCGTCTTTGTTCATGGGCCAGTCGCGGTGGTCGATCGGGGGTCTGCCTTTCCTCAAGTCCAGCTTCCTGGGGTCTATGTAGGGCCAGCCGTGGCGCCTCAGGCTGGGCTTCGTGCCGAGGTATTTCATCAACGCCGGCAGGACCGATTCGTCGCCGGTGAAGCAGTAGTGCCCCAGCCGGTCCAGGGCGGCGATGCCCTCGCATAGCGTCATGTCTAGCCCTGCGGGGCCGGCCTTGCGGAAGCGACTTAGCATCCCTGCCAGGGCTGTATCTATGACTGTGCCGTAGGCGGACAGGATTCCGGGGAAGGTTGTGGGTTGAAAGCAGTGGAGAAAGGGTGTGTAGATGTCGGACTCGTTCTGGTATGCTTCTATAATAGCAAGGATGGGCTCTGCGATGGTCTCGAACTTGCGGCTGCTATAGCCCAGCGACTCGACCCTCACGGAGACGACCTGCTCGAAACGATAGCTAAAATTGTTATTGCGTACAGCTGCGTTGATCTGGTTAACCTCCCGTGCAAACGGCCTCGTACAATCCGGTCCCTCCATTCTGGCGAGCAGCTTCTGGTGCGTGCTGCTGTGCTTTGCGAGCTTGGCTATCTAGGAGCAGGGGATGGCTAGGGCAGCTGTGGCCCCACCTCGGGCGGCGAGCAGATCCCGGGGGGTATAACGGATCGCGCGTTTGATGTTGGAGTAGCCCTGGAAGGCGCCGAAGGTGACAGCGTTGGCGTCATGTCTGTGCTGCATTTGCTGCGTAATACCGGTGTATATACGGTCCTGGAGAGCTTGAGGCGGCACTTTAGACTGGAAGTTGCCATATCCAGGGTGAAAACCAAGTGGGTAGAAGGTAAAGTCCCCTTGGTTGCTATACTGGTGGCGTATCACTTCGCGGCTGGCCAGGAGGGCAACAATACTGTCGTCCGGCTCTCTGCATTCCAGATTGACAGCAAGGGCGTAGGAAATGGAGCTAATGCTACGGATGTTGTACTGCTTATCGAGGTTTTCCAGGTAAGAGCTGAGGTCTATGCTGGGCTCCGGTGCTTCACCCTCCGACGGGGTCCAAGAAGCCGGCTGTGACCGGATGCCCAGTTGCTCTGCGGTACTCATGCTTTCCTCCCTGATCTGCCGCATCGCATCCTGGTTGTCATTGTACTCCCTTACCCGTGTACGCCTGGAAGAGTCTGTATCTCTGTGCTCCTGGTCATCGGCGGTAATTTGGATATTGGCGCCAAAGTCATATACGTAGAAGCAAGGTTCATGTCGGCCCCAGAACCGGTCGTTGGCAATGCTGCGCTGACTGAAGAAAGCTTCCCATTGACCCATGAAGTCATGCTGGAACCTGCGCCAATTGAGAGCACTGATCCGGCGGCTTTCGGAACCACTGAGCTTCCAACTCTCCTCCATACCAACTTCAATATTGCTTTCGATGAAGATTTTCTTTATAAAGGCAACGATGTGTTCGGCGCGCTCGTGTGTGACGGCGGTACGGCAGGTGGATGCTTTTGTCCGGTCGATCTCGGAGCGTGGGGCCGGGGTATCGGGCTGCAGTGGTTGCAGCATAAGGAACCAGTCCTCTCGGGTGGAAGCCTTGCCAAGATAGAAAGTGCGCCCATCTGGATTGAAGTTGAATCCATCGATGTGCTTTCCTGCGTATGGCTTAGATCATTGCTTAAATGAGAACTCAATACCGTCCGAGGCTGGGACGTTTGCGCCGGAGATGACTTGGAATGGTTGTCCGATAATGCTGAAGAAGTCGAGGTTGAAGGTTGGGTACAGGAGATGGTGTTCGGTGACCGGTTTGGAGCCTTCACTTTCGGCGTAGTCAATGCTCCTTCGCTCATGTAGCATCTGGAACGCGTCATGACTGGTAAATTTGTAATCGTCATCCAGAGGATCTATCTTGTCAAAGAGTTCATCAACTAGACGTAAATATCCTTTCTTTAGTATTCTCTAATGTATAGAGTATAGGGTTAGATAGTGGGCTTACCTGTCATAACTATATCGGCATCTTCGTGTGTAATTTGCCAATTGCTATCGCGTATACTCGGTGGTGGTACATCTCTGCTGTCTTCAGCTGGCTCCGAGAGGATCGCATCATCAGCCTCGCGATACCTAACGTCGTCAAGGTCAGGATGTTCATATCCAAGTTCATCATCGCTTAGAAGTTCTTCATCAGCCTGAAGTTCATCATCAGCCACAAGTCCTTCATCAGCCTGAAGTTCTTGTAAGGCCTCGGATTCATCATCAGTCCAATTGTCAGAGATATCCATAGAGTCCTTGTTAATAGTATTAACATCAGAATAATTATTAAGAATAGTAGCAAGGAAAGACATTGTAGTAAATATAAAATAAAGTATTAGAATTATATTTACTTAGAATAATCTATACAGTAGTAAATTACTATTAGAGAGAATACTAATCTTTAGTAGCTATTCTGTATTATAATCCTATCTATCTATACTTTTTAAGTACTTATCTTTTGTGGTTTCTTTATACTAAAACCTATGTACAGGTTTGTATAGGTTTTTCTCCCAGTAATAATCTTCTTTACTAACAGTACAGAGGTTCTAACTCTATAGTAGGGTTAAACGTAAGTACAGGTTGATTTCTTAAATTCTGTAATCTCGGCGTCTGATAATACAAGGGTATATGAGTATAACAGATGGTTTTGTGTTAGTGGGCTGTATAGTAATTGGGTATATTTGCTTTTGCTTTGGAAGCGAGGTTGGGCTCTGTTTCCTTTTGCTCCGGAAGCGAGGTTGGGCTCTGTTTGCTTTTGCTATGGAAGTGAGCTTCTGACCATGGGAGGAAGTTAGAGACATGGGGTAATCAAATTCTTATCTTCTGCAATTTCGGCATATGATAATACAAGGGTATATTAGTGTAACGGATGGTTTTGTGTGAGTGGGCTGTATGGTAATTGGGTATATTTGCTTTTGCTTTGGAAGCGAGGTTGGGCTCTGTTTGCTTTTGCTTTTTCTTTGAACTGGTGACTTCTACTGACTGAGACATATGAAACGCTAAAGAGATTAGCTGTAACGTGCTTGATAAGCGAGTGCACCAGACAAGCGAGTGCACCAAAAATCCCTCACCTTACAACATTTTAATCTAATTGAAGATATCTCAACCATTCAAGATGTCCCAACCTTCAAATGAAGCTAGAATCCTTCTTGCCCTTCAGGCCCTTCAAAATGACCAAAAGCTAAGCTTACGACGTGCCGCAGATGTATATAACGTTAACTACTATGCATTACGTCGTCGTCAGCACGGCATTCAATCACGACGCGATTCTATCCCAAACTCCCGGAAACTATCTGATCTAGAAGAAAAGACAATAGTTCAATTCATTCTTAACCTAGATTCGCAAGGATTTCCCTTGCGATTGCGTTTTGTGGAAGAAATGGCCAATTCTCTGCTTACAGACCGCAACGCGCCACCTATTGGCAAGCGTTAGGCTTATAACTTCGTTAAACAACAACCAGAGCTAAAGACGCATATCTTTCGCAGATATGACTATCAGAGAGCTAAATGCGAAGATCCAACGATTATTCGGGGCTGGTTTCAGCTCGTTAAGAATACAATTGCAAAGTACAGTATCCAATTAGGTAATATCTGGAACTTTAATAAGACCAGCTTTATAATGGGCCTAATACAGTCTGGGATGGTTATCACAGGCTCAGAAAGGCAAGGAAGACCGAAATCAGTCCAGCCTGGAAACCGTAAATAGATTACT
>QHHG01000358.1:0-41408 GCA_004367055.1 Fusarium sp. NRRL 66335
CTTGTGGGCTCCAAAGAGATCACTCAATGGGATCCATTTGTCTCAATAAGTCAACCTCATCTTCCTTCCGATACTTTCCCAAATAATCCACACTAATTCGCTCTCATTGGTCCCTTGGTTTACTCTAGCATCTCACTGTCGAGCTCTGGTTCGATCGCATCAGACTCGGCACTTACTTGCCGTAGTGGGGTTACAACAAGACCCGAGTTGGACGATCCCCCGGATATACCCCGCGATAATGCTGAAGCGGGCGAATTGCATGCATTTATCGCATCGCTCGGACATCGTCAATGGAGGCAGACTACGATGAGACCTTTTGTAAGATTCACGTGGATCATTTTGATGCCAAGACTGGAAGGTGTTTGCTGTACTTGCTTGACGATGATGAGTAGATACGAGGATATGAAGATCTCTGGAGTGCTGTCTCGCTATAGATTGTGTATATAAGGGCCTTTGGGTCGCTACTAACATGATCTTGTAGAGCTCAGTCAGCCAAGAACCTTCTCTCATATCAGATACCTTCTCTTTCTTAGCCCACCGGGTCTTGGTCGTCAACATGCAGCTACAAAGCGTTTTGGCCCTCGGTCTCGTGACTACAGCCCGTCTCGCGCTCGCAGGACCATGCGACATCTACAAATCCGGCAACACACCCTGCATCGCCGCCCACAGCACCACCCGAGCTCTTTTCGACGCCTTCAACGGCGCACTCTACCAAATCAAGCGCGCATCAGATGGCTCAACAACAGACATCCGTCCCCTCTCAGCAGGAGGCGTAGCCAACGCTGCCGCACAAGACTCCTTCTGCAGTGGGACAACATGTCTCATCACCATCATCTACGACCAAGCCGGTCGTGATAACCATCTCACCCAAGCACCTCCTGGTGGATTCCAAGGTCCTGAGGCAAATGGTTATGATAACTTGGCTGCTGCTGATGGAGCACCGGTTACGCTGAATGGAAAAAAGGCGTATGGTGTATTTATCTCGCCTGGTACTGGGTATAGGAATAACCATGTTAGTGGGTCTGCTACTGGTGATCAACCTGAGGGGATGTACGCTGTTCTTGATGGAACGCACTACAATGGAGGATGCTGCTTCGATTACGGCAATGCAGAGACCAACAGCAAGGATACAGGTAATGGACACATGGAAGCTATCTACTTTGGCGACAACACCGTCTGGGGATCTGGCGCTGGTAAAGGGCCCTGGCTTATGGCAGATCTTGAGAACGGTCTTTTCTCGGGCAAGAATCCTAAGAATAACGCCGCGGATCCTACCATTACACACAGGTTCCTCAGTGCTATTGTGAAGGGCAAGCCTGGCACTTGGTCTCTTCGTGGTGGAAATGCCGCTTCTGGTTCGTTGTCGACGTTTTACAACGGCGCGTACCCGGACGGAGGATACAGTCCTATGAAGAAAGAAGGCGCTATCATCTTGGGTATCGGCGGTGATAACAGTGTTGGTGCACAAGGTACTTTTTACGAAGGTGTTATGACCTCGGGTTATCCTTCTGATGCAACCGAGAATGCGGTTCAAGCAAATATTGTGGCTGCGAAGTATGCTACAACATCGTTGACAAGCGGCAATACTCTCTCAGTCGGATCATCCGTTTCGCTCAAGGTAACAACTCCAGGCTACACAGACCGCTATCTCGCACACACAAACTCCGACGTCAACACACAAATCCCCAACACATCCGCTCTCAAGAAACAAGCCAGCTGGACCGTCCGCACAGGTCTAGCCAACAGCGGCTGTGTATCCTTCGAATCTGTGGACACGCCCGGCAGTTTCATCAGACATTACAATTTCATCCTGGTCGTCAACAAGAATGACGGAAGTAAGGCTTTCAACGAGGATGCTACGTTTTGTCCGCAGAAGGGGATGAATGGGAAGGGAAGTTCGATTCGGTCTTGGAATTATCCTACGAGGTATCTTAGACATTATGATAATGGGGGGTATGTTGCTACGAATGGGGGTGTTCATACTTTTGATGCTGAGAGGAATTACGGGGATGATGTTAGTTTTGAGGTTGTTAAGAGTCTTGCTTAGATGGGTGGCCTGGTCTTGTGAGAGGAAAACCTTTCGAGAAAGACTTTAAGAAGATGATAGTTTATTCTGTCAAACATGATATAACTTTGTTAACCTGATATCTCAATCTGGTTATTCATAACTGATGTGGTCTCAGCCTACTCCGAAGGTGCCATCGCAAACTCCATAGGCTTCGACATAGCCGACTTCATAAACGGACTCCTCGCTCTAATCTCCTTCCCCCAAATAAAAACCCCAATCGGCGCAGCCGCCAAAACCAACGAGATAAACCCCAGAAGAGAACTAGCCCAGTGGAATCCCAAGTTGGTATACATGCTACTCGAAGCAAGCGGTAAAAACGCAACACCCAAATTCTCTCCCAAGACAGTAGCGCCAATGGCACTTCCCGCATAGTTGCTATAAGCATCGATAAGATAATTTGCGATACTGACGACGACGGCTTCTGTTCCGAGACCGACGAGCATTAATCCAAATGCTGGGCCTACCCATGTTACATACGAATAGCTTGTCCAGGCATATACAAACATTCCTCCTGTGACACCGATGAAACCGCCGATTACGGCAGCGTAGAGTCGGGCTTCGGGGATGGGTGTGCCGGGTGCTTCTTTATTCCGCGATGCAGAAGCGTAATACCAGTTATTCGTTAAAACACAAAGTCCGAAACCGAGGATTTCGCCGATAACGATGGATGCTTGGACGTAACCTGCTTCCACGGCGTTCCAACCGTATAGTTCGCTGAAGACTTGTTCGACGGATTGGGTGAAGACGTAAATCACACCTAGACTGAAAGCTGTCCAGACTGTAGAAATAAACACGACTGATTCCGTGCAGAGCATGTATAGCGGCCGTTGGATACTCGTCCAAACATCCTGAAGAATAGATGTAGACTCAAGTTCCTTCTGACTGTACGCATTCTGTCCTTGTTTCCGTAACTTCTTCGCTCGTGCAGTCAAGATCGCAGATCCTCGTGTCTCAGGCATAGCCAAGATGAAAATGGGAAAGAAAACACCCGTCCAGATAAGTTCGATATATCCGATCCACCTCCACGGCAGAAATTGAAATATCGCAGCCCCAATAACAGGTCCCAGACTGCTAGAGTTGAGATAAATCATGATATACAACCCTGTAGGAATTGTCCTCGCGCGATCCGTCGCAAAAACATTTCCAATAATCCCCGCCACGGCATTTGCAAGGATAGTACAACATCCACCGCTAAAAAACCTCGTGATAATAAGAGTCTCGTAATTCGGCGCCGTACCAACTGGAATAAGAAAGCAAAGAAACACAGTATACACGACCAAAAACACGATTCTCATACCAAAATCTTCCATTATGGGGAGGAGGACTAATGAGAATAACGCTCCGCCGAGACCCCATGATGTGACGGGCCAGTATGAGTGTGGAAAGTTCTCGTCGCTGATGTTAAAGTCTTCGCCGATTGCTTCGTGGGCTGTTGTAATGATTGTGCCGTTCATCATGGAGATGAAGGTTGCGAAGAGGCCGAGGGAGACTGCGAACCATTTCTTCTTGAGGGACCAGTTGTAAGGGTTTTCGGGGTCGTTTGGTCCTGACCATGTCACCACGATGGGATCTACACTTTGTCAGCTCAGTTCCAGAAGGATGATGTTTTAGCGTACCTGAGGACTCATTGGCTGCCTTGTCGGGCAGCCTTGACTCTGTAAACATTGTATCTAAGTCGAGCAATTAACAACTTCTTGGCGATATCTCTTGGCTGAAGATCAAAAGAGTTTCTGTTTGTTGATGCCAAGTCTGAGCAGAAGCAGCCAAGAAAAAGTCGAGGACATTTTATGGATGACTTCATCTTAGTTCCATGAAAAGATCCACATCGGAAATATTTTGCTAATTCCGGCCCCATCGTGACGATTCCGCCATTCTGCTGCCAATTAGAGAAAGGCAAAAGTGGCTCTTGATGACAGTTTTTGGTCAGAGAATATTCCAGAGCAAATGTCACTGGTTGATGTACTGTCTGCGCTAATCTGTAAATTGTGTAGAGAAGCCGAGGGCGGGGAAGATGGAGGTTCTTTTGGGATCGTGATAGAATACTGTATTGGGGTAATAGACTACAAATGGGCTGGAGAGACTGAAATATTGGTCAGCATTCGATCTCGGCCGAGACGGAGACACTCTAATAGCTAGATACTCAATTAATTTAATTCCGAAAACTCCACAGACCAATACGACTGAAGCGGTTGCTGTGCCTTGAGTTATCCCAAACGGTCTCAATGCAACGCCATCATATGATATTACCTCGCATATAAACCTCCCCTCCAACCTCATAATTGACCAACATTACGCTTTGTTTCCCCGGGTTTCATTGAATCCTTGTACAGGGTTGTATCCCGATGCGCCTGTGCCTGTTCATCCATGCATGATTTCTCCAATCAATTCCAATCAATTCTAATCAATAGCCTCGGCGTGCCACTCACAACCTAATTAGGAGATGGCCGAACTTGGTTTTATGCTTGTTTACATGCGCTGTGATCCAATTGTAGACATTTGATAACCTTTCGGGGCATTTTTGCGATTGTGATTTGGGGGCCGAAAGGATAGGATATCAAGTCAAATTGCCCCTCATCTCGCCTTTTTTCCTCCTTCCGCTCGAACTGGTAACTTTTTGTAGTATATCCAGTTGTGATCATCGATATTCTTCGTTTCGTCGCCAAGATGCCGCAAGAACGGACAACCCTGGGCCCTTTGGTGGAAAGCTGGCAATACCCCAACCGCTGCCGAAATCTCTTCGTGAGCTGCACCACATGCAGCAAAGCATGGCAAGCTCAGAAGTGCGGTGACGAGGACGCTGAGATAGTAAGTCCTCTCGCCATGCCACCACAGCGCAAAACTCACTTTTCCAGGAAGGCGTTGTCGACGACATAGACTGTTGGCCTCCCACATCCATGAAGCTACCGTCAAGCTATACTTCACAATCCGAAAGAACTCGGACGCAAACTTATACAACGGTCGATGTCAGTTTACCACTCAAGGGATGGGGCATCTATTATCCTGCCAACCAATGTCCAGATGGATACATTGAAGCTTGTTGGGGGGAAGGTTCAGAGACGGGCGATTTCGATTTTCAGTTCTCCGTCTATGACAATGAGCGTGTCAAAGGACGTTGTCCATCGTAAGAACATCATATCTGCTGTCCAGAAAAGCTATAGCTGACACATACAGGGGCTATGAGTGCGCCGACGCTGGAGGCAAGCAGACGTGCACGAGTGTGACATCAAAAGGTGAAGTGCAGATAGCTATGTGTGATGGAACCAGCACAGTATATCGCGAACTCACATTACCGGCAAGTATCTCCGGTGCTCGCAGTCTCGAAGCGATCACATTATACGCGCCGATGATCCAGGCAGTTTCCGGGGAAAGAGATTCGGGAGAGCTTGCTTCAGGAAGTTCTCGGATAGAAGAAAAGATTGTTTCAGCAAGTTCTAGGGCAGGTATCATATCAAGATCTGCTCCGACTTCAAGCACAACTAGCGCATCCTCTACGACTTCAATTATCATGCTTGAGACGGTCTGGGTGAGTAATTCTGGCCCTTGGAGTGGTTTATCAAGGGGCGCGCAGGCTGGAATAGGTGTTGGGGTGAGTGTTGTTGGACTGGGCATTCTGGCTGCGGCGGGATTGCTTTGGAGGAGAAGGAGAAGATCCAAGGTTAATGACGAGGTCACTTATGATAAGCCTCAACTGGATTCTCGTGAGGTAAATGGACCAAGCGAATTGGGGGCGGCTCCACCACAGTATACACATGGCCCGGGTGAACTTGATGGAACTTCGGCTAGACAAGAGTTGAATGGAACGTCAGCGAGACAAGAGTTGAATGGGAGTACACCAACAAGGCATGAGTTGCTGTGATCATCGGAAGCGCAATGAAGCCACGAGTTTGGGGTGAAGAGAGTTGATTAACAATTAATCTAGTTGGCTAGTATCTTCTAATATATATCTCATCCTCCATCTTCAGGCCTAATTGTACAGCTTAGGACCTGAAGCAGCCAGTCGAACGTAGAACAGCTTAGTTTGACCAGTGACAATCATACGTCCGTTGCCAGCAAACTGGAAGTTGGCAGCAGTAGTTCCAGTGTAAATCTTGCCGATGAGCTTGCCAGAAGGGTTCCAGACGTGGACGCCGTCACCGCAGCCAGCATAGACACGACCCTTGGAGTCAGTGTGGACACCTGCGTTCGTTAGTAAAAGTTTATTAGGTAAGAAATAATTGAGACTTACCATCGGGGATGAAAGAAGCGACGTAAGCAAATGTCTTGCGGTTCTCAAGAGTACCATCCTTGTTCACGTCGAAAGAGTAAACAGAGGCGGGAGAGGAGAGGTTGCGGCCGTAAAAACCGAGGGCGATACCGGTGTCGGTGACATACACCTTCTTTCCATCAGGAGCGAAGCCAATACCTATTTCAAATCAGCATGTTATTGCCTTGCATCTAATGAAGGAACTTACCGTTGGGAAGAGTAAAGTCGTCAGCGACAACAGAAACGGCGCCAGTGTCAAAGTTGTAGCGGTAGACTTGGTTTCGCAGACCGGGAACGGGACGGAAATCTTGGAGATAGCCGTAGAGAGTATCGGTGAAGTACAGATCTCCGTTTCTGGGGTTGATACCAACGTCGTTGAGGGAGTTGAACTGGCGGCCGAAGTAGTTGTTCAGAAGAGCTGTTTATGTCAGTGACGTTGCTTGGGTAGTAGAGTTATGAGTCTTACTAGTGGTGTTGTATGGAGGGAGAGGGTTCATGCGGTACAGAGCGGAGGGAACCTCATCGCCTTGGCCTTCACCAGCAAAGATGATGTCGCCCTTGTAATAGATACCACCTAATCGCTGTCAGTGCTTTCCCAATAAGCATCGTCGGATGACATACCGTTGGGGTTGATGACCTGAGGGTTCGCCGTGTCAACGGTCGTAACCTTGACCTCATCCTTACCCAAAGTTCCCTTTCGCAAAGCCTCGGCCTCCTTGAGGGAAATCTTCTGGATGATAGAAGACTTGTTCAGACCAGTGCCCGCAGCAGGAGCTCCAGCGTTCTGAACGAAAAAGACTTCTTCGGTAGGAGGATACCAGACAACAGCCTCGTGAAAGATGGGATCGCTTTCAGACGTGGCGATGAGAGTCAAAGTAGGATCCTTGCCGATGACATCGAGAAACTCATCGTCGTAGACGTGGAAAGGCTTGTCGACGAGAGACTCCTGTGTCACACCAGGCCACGTGAAGACCTAGCAAAAATCAGCATGGTTGAAGGACGTTGGAGATGAGGTGGCTTACCAGTGTGTCATTGGCGACAGCGGGTGGTGGGACGTCTTTCAAGACATTGAATGACTTTTGGTCAATGACTTGGGCTGTCGAGGGGAGTTTGGCAGCAGCCACGCCGCAAACCCCGGCAACGAGCACAGCGATGGTGGAAGGCATGGCGAATGAAACGAGGAGAAGGAGAGTGGTGTGGGAGGTGAGGTGCAGGAGGAGATGGATGACGAGGCTGTGGTGTAATAAATATGTACTCCTCACAGCATGTCGTCCACAAATGATCATCTCCGCTGCGGCATGGGTGATCGGTTGGGAGGTAGCCCAAGCCGCCGAAATAAATCCAGCACAACTAGTGTGGGTTTGCGGTGACACTGTCGGACTATTTTGTCGCATCCTTGTTGAGGCATTAATGCAGGGATTGGGCGCGGATTGTATGCCCAGACGGTACAAGATCTACAAGGTTAAGCTTAAGCTAGCGGGCACACCAGATTATCCGAATCAATCAGCGACTGTGGGGATGTGGAAGTGTACGATTTAAAGTTTTGCAGGGTACGGCTGTTAACTTACGATTGATGGTCTCGACGGATCGAAGCCGGTGACCAGGTCATGGTCTTTAGCTGATGGGACCTGACATTTACGGATGATAAACCGGCGAATAATAATTGTCTTCCGCGGGTTATCCTTGTCTCAGCTGAGTGACGAACCAACAAGCGACTCCTATATCTTGCAGCTTGGCTACGCCTCTTAACTAACATTCTACGGTGTGGCTCGGCAAACACAACGCCTAACAACGGCCAAGTCCTTCTAGGTCATAACGCCCGCTGGTGACTGGTCTAAGCGATATTTGACAGGTTAAGAATGAGACAACTAGATTGTGACAACAGGACTAGCAACGCTCTAGAAGTTGTGGCTGCGGCACGGAAAGGCTCCTGACGTCAGCTGTTGGTAGATGCCGTAGCTGAGGGAATTTGGCGTATTAATCATACGGTTCTTCGCTTGGCAGAGGGAACTTGCCGAGCATGTTGATCTGTAACATACCGATCTTGCAGATCTATCTTGATGCCCGAAAGCATGACCCACGAGAATGAAGATCTTTCTCGTGGATGAAGATCTTCTGAGAATTGAGAAGTTTTTCTCCCAAGTCCCTGGTAACGATCTCCTTCCTGAAGTATGTTAGTTACCATCATGCAATGCGCGTATGCAAGGGTGCATACGAAGGAAGATTAGAGTTTAAGTTTGATTGCGATGCCCCCCTCTTTTTTCTTCAACGCAAAAGAACCCGGTACTTCCTCATGTTGGTTGCGTGATTAGAACACGGAATATGGGGATGTGAGACCGCCACTGAAGAAATGAAGTGAAGTGAAGTGAGCTGAGAGGAAAGTGCCGTATGCATGGCCATACATAAAGGCAAAGCAGTGTCGAAGGATTCTGCTTCTGCTTCTCTTCTGTTTTGCAGTAATTCTTTCTCCATCTGTAAGGCCCAGCCACACTGCCCAGGCCAAGCAGCCTGAGCCTCTCATTCCCGTCGCTCCTTTCTTCGCCCTTGATCCCTCGCCGTACGATGCTCCACTCCCGACAATGGCCGAAGTCACCACCAAAAATGGCGCTGTCGCCATCATAATCGCCGTCTTCATCAGCATAGCATTCTACAACGTCCTCGAGCTCAACGCCTACATCTTTAGCAGCTTCAAGAAACGAAGCGGTCTATACTTTTGGAGTTTCGTTATTGCAACATGGGGTATCGCGTTCAATGGCACGGGATACCTCATCCTGCATCTCTCCCTGTCTGATCAGCGGTACCTGTACTCAACACTTATTCTCATCGGATGGTGTACCATGATTACGGGACAGTCTGTTGTGCTGTACTCGAGGTTACATATCGTTATGCATAATCAGCGACGATTAAGAATGGTCTTGATTATGATCATTGTTAATGCTGTTTGGTTGCATGTTCCTGTTATTATCCTGGTTTATGGGATTGGATCTTCCAATCCGACACCTTTTCAGAAACCTTATGAGGTCTTTGAGAAGATTCAGCTTAGTATTTTCTTTGTTCAAGAGCTTATCATCTCGGGCTTTTATGTCTGGGAGACTACCAAGCGTCTACGATTGGAGAAGAGTATCGGCAACACTAAGACCAAGATGGTACTCAACCATTTGATCATCGTTAACGTCCTCGTCATCCTCCTCGATGTGTCCATCCTCGCCCTCGAATTCGCAAACCTATTCGACATCCAAACGGCCTGGAAGCCACTAGTCTACAGCGTCAAGCTCAAGCTCGAATTCAGCATCCTCAACCGTCTCGTCGAACTTACCAGAGGTCGAAACGAGAGTTCTTACGGACCGAGCCACGGCGCGACACAACATGCTGAGGAAATTGGTCTGGAGACGATGAATCGTGATAGAAGAAAGCAATTCACCGGTGCACAAGGCACAATAACGGGCGATTACGAAGTTCGTGTTGGCAAAGGCGACGAAAGTCATCGCGTGTATGGTAATGAGACGGATTTGATCAAGACTACGGAAATTACTGTTCATAGCGAGAGATATCCTGATCATGGGAGAGGGAGCGAGGAGGGTGGGTCACCTCAAGGTATGCAGCATGTGCCGAGGGGTAGTGCGTCTTCCGCGTCTTCGGAGGTTCAATTTGCGAAATATGGCACTTGATACATACATTCAATACATCTTTTCGGCAGTTGTTTCGCACACCTCGTCTTTAATGCATAATCGCCTGACTATAACGGACTACGAATAGCCCGATCTGGATGGGTACCGGGGCCCGAATAGCCTGATTGACCCGACCCATGTTTAGCTTCAAACCGTGTACTCGTTGGCTAGCCGGGAGGAAATCTCGGTTCCAGCATCGTAGAAAGTCCGCAGTATAAAACCAGAGTTTCATCAAGTGCATTAGCCTTGATCTTTCTGTAAACTCTAATCGTTAATTGAATGGCTCACCTCATCCATTTCACTGGCTTTGGTGGATTA
Organism: Fusarium sp. NRRL 66335; assembly: GCA_004367055.1. Taxonomy (NCBI): domain Eukaryota; kingdom Fungi; phylum Ascomycota; class Sordariomycetes; order Hypocreales; family Nectriaceae; genus Fusarium; species Fusarium sp. NRRL 66335. The sequence goes on from QHHG01000358.1 coordinate 10,298, forward strand.
CCAGGGCCCCGGGTCTTTATGCAGCTAGTGCGGACGTAAGCCAATTCGGAGTTAAGAATGCAGGATTGACCCATTCTACATACATGACGAACTTGGAATTAGATAATAGACATGAAATTGCAGCGCGATAGACAGCGGAGTTTCTCTATAGTGATAGAAAGCGGAATTTTTGTACAATGATGGACAGTCGGTATTATATTCGGAGTTAATGATATCGCCGGTTCCTATTCTTGAGAGTCAAATATGCAGACTGGCCATATATAAATCATTCTCACGTCCTCTCCAAGGCACATAGGTCAATACCCTAACTCATCACTAAACACTCATATCTACCATTAGAAAAATGTCTCGCTACGCATCTGTCCACGTTAACCCCCAAGGTCCCGGCGACGCACGCCCAACAGCCCTCCAAATCGTCAAAGATGAAGACCTCATCGGAAAGCTCACGGACAAAGTCATTCTTATCACAGGCGGCAACTCAGGTATTGGCCTTGAGACTGCCAAGGTTCTTCATGCAACCGGTGCGACTGTTTACATCACTGCACGAGACTCCGACAAGATTGAGAAGGCCATTCAGGAAATCAAGTCCTGGCCGGAAGCCAAGTCTGAGGCGCCTGTCTATGGTATCGAGATGAGACTTGACTCCTTTGCTTCTGTACGAGCTGCGGCGAAGGAGTTTTTGGAGAAGGAGAAGAAGTTGAATATTTTGGTTCTCAACGCTGGGACTATGGCTACGCCTGAAGGTCGAACTGAGGATGGGTTTGAAACGCAATTTGGAACCAACCATCTTGGTCACTTTCTATTCTTCCAGCTGCTCAAGCCCGCTCTTGCGGCTGCTTCCACGCCATCTTTCCATTCCAGGGTTATCTCTCTAAGCTCTAAGGGCCATCGCCTAAGCCCAGTTCGCTTCGACGACTACAATTTCGAAAAAGAACCGTACAACGCTTGGCTCGCGTATGCCCAATCCAAAACAGCGAACATCTATTTCGCCGCCGAACTCGAGAGACGATATGGAGATCAGGGTATTCATGCTCTCTCCGTGCATCCCGGTTCTATTCATACGAACTTGACTCGACACATCGATCTGAAGTCACTTAACTTGCCAGAGGAGATGGCACTGTATTTGAAGAACCCTGAGCAAGGCGCTGCGACGACTGTGTATGCGGCGGTGAGCAAGGCCTGGGAAGGAAAGGGTGGGAAATATTTGAGCAATTGTGCTGAGGAACCGCCATTGGAGAAAGGCACTGATCCTTCGTCTGTTGTATCGGGGTATGCGGATTGGATCTACAACGAGGAAAATGAGAGAAAGCTGTGGGATGAGTCTTTTAAGTTGGTAAAATGGGAAGAGTGATGGGATATAAAATGTGCTTATGCTAATTAATGCTATCCAAACTGCTAAAAGACATTCCCCCTCTATAGCTAAATCACAAAACACCAATACCAAACTAGTTGTAGTATGGTCGCAGATCCTCAATCACAAACCCAGCCTCCTTACACTGCCTCGTCGCCAAATCCCACAACTTATTAACAGCCTGCGCATCATCAAGCCACTTATTCGCCCGATCATCAAGCTTCTGCACAGGAACATAGTACCGACCAGGATTCTTAAAGGCCCTCTCACTCGTAGCGCAGAAAAGCGAGTTCATAGCTCCTTCAAGAGGCGTAGACGTAGGAGCGACCTTGAACGCCACTCGTGACACAGCGCCCAGTAGGGTCTGGTTGCCAGCTTGGAGACCGGACTTGACCAGGCCGGGGTGCAGAGAGTATGCTGTTATGCCGAAGTGTTGGTAGCGGTCGTTAATGGCTTTTGCGGCGATGATGTTGGCCTCCTTACAGTGGCCGTATCGTCTGTATGGTGCCATTCTGCCGGTTTCGTTGGTAAGGTTGGGATCGTCGTAATTGATGACTTCGGGACCCATGCGGAGAGCCATGTCACTTGCGACATTGATGATGCGCACGCGATCCATTCGTTGAGCGACTTGAGCGCCGTTGATGAGCATGGGCATGAGAGCCATGGTAAGAGCGTGATGAGAAAGGAAGCAAGTCTGCCATTGGAGTTCGTGACCATCCTTGGTCAACTCCCAGGGAGTGCACATAATACCAGCGTTATTGATAAGAAGATCAAGACGGTTCTCCCTGCTCATGAAATCCTCGGCAGTGGTTTTGATACTTTGAAGATCTTGGAGGTCGAGCTTGAGGAAGTGGAGATCGAGATCAGGACCTTGTTGGTGCATTTCTGCGATGGCTTTGCCGACGCGCTCGGCTGAGCGACTGGCGATGTAAACTCGAGCACCCTTGAGGGCGAGTTGGAGGGTTGTTTCAAAGCCAATTCCAGAGTTTCCTAGACTGTTAGTTTGTGCAAGGTAAAGAGGATGGATGGTGACTTACCACCTGTGACAATGGCGATGTAGCCGCGCAGACTGGGAATGTCGCGGACTTGGAATTCGGGTTCGGAAGGATGGCAAGGCATGGTGATGTTGATGAGTAAATAGGAGTATTAGAAGGTATCGAGGATATCTGAAGTGCTGTATACGAAAATGAAGCTGAAGATGATGATGAGATCGGAGGTTTAGTATCGCGTTCCTGTCATCTTCTTATACCAAAACCACTGAGGTCAATGCAGCCAATCGGAGATGATCTTTCTCATCTTGGCGGACTCGTCCGCGGACATCTCCACGGTGGGGCAGGGCTGAAAGGCTTAGCTTACTGCGCAATTACCGCTGTCAGCATTGATCCATATCTATTGGGCTGCTGTGCTTATTGTTCCATTGAAGATGGAGCTGAATTGATCTTCATTTCATACTGCCTTCTTCTATGGTCGATTTATACGGGCACCTGGACAAGCTGGTCAAATAAGCACGAATGGGAAGAGAGGTAACGCAACAGAGCTGGTCTTCAGATGAAGAATTATTGGGGGCGATAAGGCATGAATAAGCACTTGGTTAGCTAATATTAGTCTGTTTCATTACTACTGAGCTAGTTCTTGATGCAGGGTCCCGATCCGTTAACGGAAGTCAGCCCTACTGGTGTCCCACTGAGATGCGCATTGACTGTTTTGGCATCGCGAATATTGATCCGATCGAGTGCTTACTTCCCCTTCGTCCGTATTCTGTTGATAGCAGGGATAGCACATCCAATCCTGGACCTTATCTTCGTTCCTGATGACCCCGCATGTGTATCCCTCAGCGGCATCCTTGCATGTGACAGTCCCATATAACCCCAGGACGCGGCGCTCGAAGCAGGCTGAGCATATTTGTACGGTTTCTATGCCGATACACATTTGGTGGAGATGAATGAAAGAAATGAGGTCTTGGTGCGTCGACTCGAGATTAGGGTGGGATGAGTATATCAGGTACAGATCCGGTGTGTAGTGCGGTCAATGCGAGGAATTGTGTTTTATTTATACCTTTACATGTGAATCTATGGAATTGATGACTCAGTTCATGATACCACTTGTCGAAAGCTCTCTGGGGAGTCCCAAACTCAGATCGCACGCTGGCTTATCAAGAGCAAAGTAAGGAAAACTCAGTTCACGACCGTGGCTATTACGATAACAATCAATCACCAGATTGACATGTATTGCCAGTCTATTACTTCCCCAAGGCGTAAGCCCTGTGTGGTAGAATGCGCTTCCCTGGATCTCTTTTACACTTAGTACAGAGCTTGTTGTGGCGTTCCACCTCGCGAACGCCTGTCGTTTCGCAGTCCTTATCTGGGTGATAGTTCTCACAATGATCTTTTTTGTTTGGCGCCAGGGAACCGGGTGGCCAGGTGTATATGTTGTCACAGAGGCTACATAAGTCTGTGACGTTGGGTGTGGTGCACATTATTGCGGTGTTGCAGAAGGAAGATTGTTTGTTGTGATGTTGCAAAGGAGGTGTTTGTGTTGAGATGACATGAGGGGATGGTGGTCCGAATACATATACATGGATGTCACTCTGATGTTCACAGTGACTTCTTTGAAGTCTGTGAACAATCAAATTGGCACTTGCACGGGCTGTTGTGATGAAAGAGGCTGCATAGGTGTTCAACAGTGTGTTCTGTTCGGACAATCACCTGGCACTCGGAAGTATATTCCGAACAAGAAAGTGCTAGAACATAAAGGCCCATTATTGAATCGTAAAAGTCGGAGGTACTATTCATTATTAACATTGTCCGAGATGTGATTCGCGATACATGTCGTTCAGACTACAGCATTTACAACACCGTGTTCAGCACCAGTTATTCGAATCAAAAGCAGTCAAAATAATTCATGTTCAAAGCGTCAAAAGGTTTATACGGCAAAGCACAATAAATTGCAAGTATCTATCACACCACTCTAACAATTGTCTTCTCCAGTCCTTTCTTCAATCCAGGCTATCCAGTAGCCTTTTGATCGTCCAGCAATCAACGCGCAGAGCTAGGTAGTAGCCATAACCTACCACCCTCTTTCGAACTCCTCTAGCATGGTTTGGAACTTGCGCTGATCGATGATCGCCTTCTCACGGGCTTCTTCACGGGCCTTTTCACGCGCCTCTCGTTGGGCTTTTTTGAGGGCCTCTAGTTGGTCTTTGTCAAGGGTCTCTAGATAGGCGATGTATGCGCGCCGTTCGGCCATCTCCTTTTCACGGGCCTTTTCATAGACCTTTTGTTGGGCTCTTGCAAGGATCTTTGGTTGGGCTTTTTCACAGGCCTTCAGTTGGGCTTTGCCTTTGCGCTGTTCTCTTTTAATGGCCCGTTGTTTAGCATTGTGTTCGCACCGTTCGATGATCGCCTTTTTAAGAGCTTCCAGTTGGGCTTTGAATTGGCGCCATTTGGCGATAAGAAGGTGGTGCTTCTTAAAAGCACAGTCTTCACCGCAAGATTCGCAATACATAGCTCTACTGACTCTTTCTTCGAGGTTCATGCACTTCGAGACATTCTCGGGACCATCGTGACATTTGGACGATAGCTCGTCAATGAGCTTCTCGCAGCAACCGCACGCGTAGTAGGTGGTCTTACACATGGTTGCTGTTTGTTAGTACTGGTTGAGTGACTGTTTTCCTAGATGAAGTATGAGTTGTGAAGCTGGTGTGTCAGGATGGGGATGGCAGAAGCGGTTGAGATTCACTGAAGACGAGACAAGATGGGATATTTAAACACAAGCGCCTGCAAGCATCATCTTGCTCGATCAAGATGTTCTAGGTTGCGATGGGAGAACGAGCACATTGAGAGAAAACTAAAGCTCAACCGCAACGAATAGATGATTTGAGCACTCATTGGCATGCATTTGACATGTGGACTGTCCAATATGCTCCAAAGAACAGTCTACTTGAACATCTGAGCATCAAACTGTTCAGAGTGGCAGTTACCTGTCCTTTAATGAGAAGAACAATTTCAAGACCATTGTTTCAATAACAGTGAACTGAGTGTGGAATTATGTAGGTGTCTACAATCAGTGTGAAGGCTTGGTGTCACACAAGCATGGCATAAAGGCATGACTGAGCAGGGTGACAGGCAGGCAGTGATTGTTCCACCAACACAACACAAAGGTCACTTGCACACGCATGCCAATGTGAGAGTGTTCGCAGACGCATTTTTCCATGCCTCAGTCAGCTTGAGTGAAGGGAATTATGCTTCACGGGCGTGACGTGGGCGCACGTGTTCAGGCATCCGCGAGACGCGTCACTACGCGTGATTCGCTCTCAAGCGCCAACATGACAGACTTCAGGCATTCATTAGGGTGCAGAGTTTTCCGACACCTTTTACTACGATGGAGTTCAGGATTAAGTATGTAGCCAGTGATGATGGACCGCTATAGCAATAGAGCACAACATATCGCGGTGAGTATTGGGCTTCATTCTTCTTCCTTGAACAAAAATAGAAACAAGCCACGGAGTAAAAATGGCAGGTCTCAGAGTGAGTCAAGGGTGTGTTTGTTTACAGTCACTGTTCAATATTCTAGATATCAAAAGATGCCGATATATGATCGCATCTCTATCATCTTCCTCACTCCCAAGGACAAGCCCCAGCAAGCAACGAAAAAGAGAAAAAGAAGACACGCCTGTCAGACGTCCATCAACACCCGCCCCAGCCATGCGCCCGAAGGCAGACCACGTCAGGGGTCGAGATCATCAAGAGTAACCAATCTCTCTATACAGCTACTGAGTAAACAGCAACCGCCATCCTTGCGGACAGGGCGAGAGGACCAAAAGGTATTCACTCTAGGGTGTCGAGGATATACACTCATCAACCAGGGTGGGATCTGTGGCTCTTTTGGAGAACCAAGAGAAGGTCGAATACTATAGAAATGATTCTCTGAAGTATTGTCGACATGAAGAAGAAAAGAAGAAAAGTCCAAATGGTCGGGAGGAAACTGAGCTTTTATAGAGAGCAGATGTGGGTCTGGCACAGCCAGCTCTGGGAGCCTGAGGCTGCTGTGAAAACTCTGATCACTGGCCCAGCCACTTTTTTTTGTCCGCTGTAATTTCGGGGTGATGGATCACTGTGGATAGCGCCGAGGCTGGAAGGAACCTCAGACCAATTGAACGAATTCACTTGACATCGAGAGAAGAGTTTTCTTTGAAAGTGAGGCTGGTAACTGAGAAAAACGCCCATTGCTATGGAAATGCTGCAAAGAAACTGACGAAATCTGAGTTTTCACGCTTCGAGCGGCATGTTTTGCGCTTGGCAGATGGCTGTCGCCGTTGCGCTCTCTGTCAAGATTTAGTGGGGCATCTGGCTGGACTGATGGGTGAACATCACCAAGTCTGTAGGGTATGAGACAGCAGATGATGAACATCAAGAGAAGAGTCACAGATGGGAGAGAATAGAAGAAAGACGTTCAGATTAATGAGTAATTGTATTGGATGAATTTCTATTTATCTCAAGGTGTATGTGCGTGCTATTGCCAGCAAGTAGAGTGTAATGAATGGATGCAACTGCAAGATCATCAACCACGTCACCAACACAACATCAAAGTCTACACAGAATGTTATCAACACCCTTGAGTCAACAATGCAACATCTATGCCGATTAAATTTCGAAAGCGGAATATTCACGAATCTATAACACAGAAAATATCGGCACGTCAATGGCTTGTATCGTCTTGTCGCAACGATTTCATTGCATATTTGAGAGTGTAGGGTGAAAACATTGGAGCACCAGAACCTTCAAGTTTAGTGGCTGCCGACGCTGTGAAACTCGAGGTTATAGGTTGTATTGCCACTGCTCTCTAGCACATACGACCAAAGGTAGTGGAAAATACGGGATCCCGTCCGCTCTCCCATAGTCAAGCCACTAACCGGCGGATTAGTAGTTGGGTCGGTGACGACCAGCGAATCCCCGCTGTTGTATGTTTTTGCCTTTTTGTCCCCAGGGAAGCTACCTAGAGAAAGGAAGATAGCAGGTTATTTGGCTATCTTTTTAGCAAAGAAGGAGAGTATAATAAAGAAATGGTGCAATTATCTTTTTATCTATTGTCACGGTCTAGATCCGCGATTCTGAAGGAAGGGAGAACCTGGCTGTAGATATTCACTCATAAAGGTACCACGTGTTTAAAAACAATACTCTGGTTTTTACATATCTTTACTACTTCCTCTGTCTCATTCCCTCACTTCTCTCGTGTTCACATGATCTATTTCTCAATTGGCTGTTGTTTACAGCTTATTCGTCTATATATCCACAGCATAAGCGCTGGCTATTAATTGAGATAGCCACGGCATCGAATCTGCATCATCCATCGCGCATGTGAAAGCGAACTAACCCTTCGAATCATCCTGGGACCAACACACTCGTACCAATTATCGATGCGATCTTCAGAACCAACGCGAGATCAACCCTTGTGCTCACAACGCTCAGCTATCGTTCCTGCCCATAAAGAGCTTTCTCAAAGATTATAAGAGCTCTCGCTGAACCAGAAACCCAGACAGTTTCCGACGCAATGGATAACAGGAGACAGCAACGTCCCGAACCTTTCACTTTATCACAGAGACTTCTCCAAGCCGGTCCTTCCATCATCCTCTCAATCGTCTTCATTCGCCCAGGATGAAGCTAAGAACTGGATAACTATCAACTTTAACATTCTTGCTGCATGGTACCTGTTCTGGCTTCGTTATGCGGGATACTGAGAAGGTGTCTGTGTTCTACCCCGACGCAACCCTTCAGTACGAGCTGGTCGTCACTGCGATACCACAGCAGAGGCAATCGCCATCGCCGGTGCAATTCAGCATCATCTCAAGAATGTCGATGGGGGTAAGCTGTGCCGAACCGAGTGTTTGGACCTCACGCACGGTGGGACTTGGAACGGTTATCTTCCCGTCGGTCCCGCCAGCAAGTTTGAAAGCGACATGTATTGTCCAAAGCTTCCATTTACAAGTTGTGATTCCGGTGGCAACGGAGACTTGCAATAAGTTTTTGGACTTTGATCGTTGCGATCTCGGAAAAAAAATAGTTCCCGCCTTGGCTCCATCTTGGCTGCCTTTATGTAGTCTTGTTAAGACTGCCTTATAGGTCAGGGGTGGATACCCTTTGATCAGATGGTTCTGGACTCTGTGGAATCCTATGAGAAGTATTTCTAGGGGACTTTTGTGTCTGTAATTTGTCAGCTGCGAGGAAAACGAGCGTGTGAACAGTGCCAAACAGCGGAATTGCCAAGGATGGCAGATTTATGCAGATAATTTATTCTCTGGTATTGGAAGTGCGTGCATACAAATACCCGAATTGGGACAAGTCTTAACATGCCTCTCTATTGCTTGCCCTTTTGTCGTCGGTTCAAGCCGTCAAGGACCGGCGACTTTCACTAGAATAAGCAAATGCTCCGCGACTAACTAATTCTTACGAATTGTGGTTGAAAAGGGCCTTCTTTTTATGGAGATGATCTGCAGGTGAGATATTCACCATCACAAGAGGAGCATGTGGCCAACCTTGAGGAAACAGATCGATCGTCGTTGACCCTATCGTTATAATGAATGTCTTTCAGATCGATTAACATGGATCAAATTCAGATTGAACTTACACGTCAACAGTCAAGACGTCTACTTCTCTCCATGTGTCGACTGTCGATTTTGATTGCGACCCCATGGATCTTAACGCTTATAGCTCTTAGTGGGCCCCTGGGGTGATGGCGCGATTGAACCTAACGATTGTATTATATGCTGATGCAACCACTTGCAACCGTAAGATGTTGCTCGAAGGGGCGAACGACAAAATTTTTGATCTGATCACGACAGAAGTGAGTTGTTTAAAATGATGGCCAACGCTCCTTACAAAATGTCCAGCTTGCAGACTCACATCGTACCACAAGCCTCGAAAACACCATGACCATGGCGAGCTTGAAGCACGACACCGTGGTAGAGACCGCGGCTCCTGCTGGGTTCCAGAACAAGCCTCAGCATCGAACATGGCATCACACAACCCTTTTCAATGCCTTTGTCATCGGGGGTGTTGGCTTCCTAGCGCCTGGTCTCTGGAATGCCATGAGCTCTCTAGGAGCTGGTGGTGCTCAAGAGCCCTACCTCGTCAACGCTGCCAACGCCCTTGTTTTCGGTCTTATGGGATTCTTGTGTCTTTTTGGAGGACCTATTGCCAACCGAATTGGCCTTTCCTGGACCCTTACGCTCGGAGCGATAGGATATCCCATTTACTCGGCTGGTCTTTATTGCAACAACCGGTTCGGCAATGAGTGGCTTGTCCTCGTTGGTGCTGTTACATGCGGTATCTCTGCCGGTCTGTTCTGGGCCAGTGAGGGAGCTGTTGCTCTGGGGTATCCCGAGCCCGGCAAACGAGGTCGATACATGAATATCTGGCTGTGGTTCCGAACTGGAGGGCCCCTTCTCGGTGGAGCTATCGTCCTGGCTCTCAACAACGATGAGAACGCAAAGTCCAAAGGCAAGATCAACCCCAAGGTCTACCTCATCTTCATCGCGCTTCAATGTGTCGCTGCTCCTGTAGCTCTTCTACTGTCACCTCCCGAGAAGGTCCAGCGAGCAGACGGAAGCGCTGTTATTATCAAGGCAGAGAAAAGCTTTAAGGCCGAGTTGCGCGCTTTACTTGAGGCCAGCAAGCGTAAGGACGTTCTGCTCCTATTGCCCATATTCTGGGCTGCCTACTTCAACCAGTACAACGGCAACTTTCAGGTGTACTACTTTGGTGTTCGCGCCCGAGCCCTGATTGGTTTTATCATGAACTTTGGCGTTCTTCTGTCCTCACAGATCATGAGTTCGTTGCTTGATTACAAGGGATTTACTGTCAAGAAGCGTCTGGAGTACGGGTACTGGTATGTTGTGGTCCTGCACATCATTGCCTGGGTGTACGCTTGGGTCATCCAGGAGAAGTACACAAGGACGAAGCCTGCATGGGATTGGACAGACAAGGGATTCGTTGAAGGCTTCTTTGTGCTCTGCCTCTGGGAGTTTTCTCGACAGGCATTGCAGAACTGGCTGTACTACTTCCTCGCCACCAAGACGGACAACATTTCGGAACTCAGCCGATTCTCAGGCATCCTCAGAGGGCAGGAGAGCTTTGCTCAAGCCATCAGCTTCGGTATCAACACGAGGGAGTGGTATGGTGGAAGAGTGCCATTGATCATCAACACAATCCTTCTTTGTAAGTCAAGCACCTTCCTATGATGACCTATGCTGAATTGTTGATACTAACTACTCTGACAGTTTTTGCTTCTTTCCCCACTTGGCTTGCAATGAGACAACATGAGCCTGTCGAACTAGAGACCAGCAGTGATGAGGAGGATGTTCCACCAACATTACCCGGCAATCTCACTGGAAACGTCAATTTATCCAAGTAATGTGAGGTCCTGGTAGTTGAGCGGGATGCATTGGACGCTTAGCAAAACCCAGTCAGGTTTTGGTTTTCGCAGTGGCTGTATAACTACATAGGGTAGCCCTTTGCCAATTGATTCAGAAGTGTCTCTAGTTGTTCTTGCTATTATATGTCTTTACCTTTTTGCTATTTTTACTGCTACTCGGGGTCTGCTAGTGACTCATCTGGTGATAAAGAAGCCCGCAATGCGTACTTAATAAAACAACACTTCTGATCACACGAACCTATTGTTACTGCACGTACAGCTAGCAGACAAAGAACATCCTTGTTACTAGCATTGCTGTAATTAATTTTCTTTGACCAGACGTATTTACGTAGATATAACTGTATTTGTCTTCTACTGCGACAATCTTCTATTTCTGTCGCTGTTCAATTGCGATAGACGAGAAGATCTTTTACGCGATGGACGTGTTCGGCGCCGGCTACGAGCGCGTCGTCGCGATCCACACCAAGTCCAGCTTCTGAGAAAAAACTATTGGACACAACTGTTTCTTCATGACTTAGGTTAAGTCGAGAACTGGCTATAAATTTCTTCTTCCATTGAACTTCAAGATCTAATAGCCACCCAAGGAAAAAAGTCTTAATCGCCATACATAATGATGTTTCCAGCGCCGACAGACGAGCACGAGTTGACCTTTCCATTAGGAGCGGAACATTCGTCAATCATGTACTGAAACAACACGTATTAGGCTGGGTAAGGCTGACAAGGAATAGGAGCCGTCTTACCTGTAACTGATCTTTAAAGTCCTGGCCGCTTACGGTAGTGCCAACAATAGCACCGCCACCTCCGCCAGGAGCAGGAGGCTGTGTCTGGCTGGCTATACCGATCTTGCAGTTGCCAACTTTGTGGAAGACATGGATATTAGTCCATAGCCCAACCTTTTCGGTATCGATGGCGTTCATGGGGTCTGTATAAAGTTTATTTAGTTTTCCGCTGGTACGGGCAAGTGATTAACTTACCCAAGTTCTCGGCGCTTGTATCAATTGAATCGATGGCCTCCTGGCAATCGCTTACAGAGGCGTCGTTGAAGCCGTCACAGCCGCAGCTAAAAGTCCATTTTTGGGCTGCAGCACATGTTGCCCAGCTGAGAGCAGACAAGACGGCAATGGTGGCTCGCATTTTGAAAAGAAGCAACGAGATCAAAGTGACTCAAGTGATAAGCTGGTGCGGTTGTTCTGGTTGGGAGTTGTTCTCTGAAAAGGTAAGAACTGTGCTTGAGTGGAAAGATATTCTCCGTGACAGCGACGGTGCTTTATATAGGTCACTTCCTCACACATTAACGCCATTTGATTGTTATTGAGTTTGCTCTTCTGATGTAATTGTACGTTGATATTAGCCAGGATTCAGCTCTTATCGTTATGTCCTGTGCTTCCTTCTCGACCGCTTCATCTCATAAGATACTGATCACTATAACCGCAGTCTCTATACCATGATGTATTAAGTCTTTATGTCCCCATACAGGATCTAATCGTTGTCCGCAGAGTGCTTGGCGGAATCCTACAGGATCCTGCGAATCCTACGAGGCGAGTTATGGCTGTTTTTAGCGGCCTGGGGTAACAGGGGCATATCTATTCGCGCATATTCTATGACGATCGGTATGACCACGAGTTCTCTTCTTTCGCGAGTTCAATTTACGCCAAGTCCTTTTTTCCAAGTTGTGCTTTCACTGCCGTCATATCTATCCCCTCGACCTTCCCCTCCTGTCATACCTTTCATCATGGATCGAAGGCCTCAATCCTTCCTTCCTATTATTTTCATCGAGTGTGCAGTCGGCATCGTTTCGATTCATCACCTACTTGATCGATTGGTTACCAGTTGGCCCTTGGCATAAATCCATATAACAGAGCATTTCCGGTGGGTATATATCTCAGTCTAGGTATGTTAAGTAGATAGTTTAAAATACTTCTTACTTTATTATTTACTTCTTAAAGCTTTTTTAATTATTGACCACTGTTAGGGTCAATTCTAACTATAATGCAGTTATTCTCAACCCAGCCACCTTGCTTATTACCCCTAACTGAGCAGTTGCAACTATCAATAGGAGCCTTTATATAACGCATGCACTCATTATAATTCGCCGTTCATATGCATTTTTCCTTCACTCGGAACTCAAGCTTAAAATGGTAGCCGCCTGTACCTGGTGTCTTCTTCTCCTCAAGCGTATAGTTTGACCAGACTGGACCTTGGACCTGATCATTTACCACATCACGACAAAAGGTCGGGCTTAATGAGAGTAGGTGTCGGTGAGGGAGTGTTACTTGTGGTCTTGGTGTTGACCCTGAAACCCTCGCAATTTGAGGCTAGCCATTGGACGATCTTTGTATGCTAGCCTAGTGCATCCATATTCCAGCCCGCCCTAAAAACAGGCACAAGTAGTGGCGATAACCATGAGGGGCTTTCTACCCTTGCAAATCGTCTTGACGTTTCGTCCAGAGATACCCGACTCTAATTCATCTTATCCCATCTCATATAACCTCAGCCTTGTCAATATTTCTCATCTCCTCTTCCCTTCGTTTTATCCCAGCATTTTCCACGATTCTGTCACGTCTTTATCCCTCCCCCGAGAATAAGCAATGGCATTCAACCCCGATTTTGTCCATTGCACCATTTGTGGCTTGGTGCTCAGAGGCGACGTTGTTGCATTTTCCGGTCCTCATTGGCCAGAACTCTGTGATGCGCCCCCATCCTTGAAGGTGGCAGATGAACAAGTCACACGTTACGATGCTTTCGCCAATACTCATCGTGGTAACCTCATATTCCTTCCTGATCGCACAGAGATACATCCTCAATGGGACTATGATGTCAATGAAGACTCAGAGGATCCCTCGGAATGGGTGGGCAAGATGTATATTGGCATACACAAATCTTGCGAACAGCTTCTCAATCGCGTAATGAGCGCGTCGCCCAACGCCAAAGTCCGCTCGATCGGAGAATTTTGGTTAACATTAGAACGTCGCTGTGCTAGATCCAAAATGGAGGATGCTGGCAACATTGGAATGCATTTTACTCCTTCCATACCGAACTCTCAACCTGGACAACCTTGTCTTGCGGGCTGGAACGATACTATATGCCTTTCCCTAGTCTTTATCTATACGGAAACGAGTGGAATGGCTGGGTAAGTTTGAACCTTATGTAAGAACTAGTCCTGGCATTATTTACTAACATTATTTGACAGTGGAATGAGGACCCTGGATGCCAAGCAGTTCAGAAATCAGATTGAGGAGTTGCCTCAAAGGATCAAAGACCACATCTGCTCCTTCTTCTAGTATGGCCAAACCTCAGTTGAGTGCACCAACTTGATGCCCCAATCCATGTGGAAGCAGGTATTTGTCCAGATTCCTTTTCTTCGGGACATCGATGCTCAAATCGTCTATGATGAAACTGGAAAGGAAACGACTGAGATCGAGACATGGAACTGGGAAAAGATCAGCAGGCAGGTGATGAGCCCAGCGCAGATATCACCTCATGAATCAGAGAAAGACAACAGCCTTGGCTGGAGCCACGATAAGGTGGGCCTACGTGTCCCTGATGGATTCACTAATCGTAGACGGATCTGGCAGATTTTGGAGGAAGTGTACCCAAACGATGTGCAGCATTAATCAACATCCAATAGCTACCCAAGAAATTTCACAAGAATACACTCTGCTGTCACCCCAAGTGTCAACGTGTGCAATGAACCCTGTCGTATCTACCCCCGTCGCGTACACCTTGACTCTGAAATCCGCATCTTTGGATACGTCCGCCGCTGACAAACTGACACGTACAGTCGGGACTGTCTTAAACTCCTTTGAGAACTTCACAAGACCTTGGGCTCTGTGGAAACCATTTGAGGATTTCACACGCCCTACTGTTTCAAGCTCGGGGTACTCCCATGATCGCACCGTAGGCGTGCTCCATGTCCCACTATCGATCACAACTGGTGATGACGTCTGCTTCTGGACGAGTTCATCGACTCTTCGCGATAAAGCAGTTAACTGAGACGTTAGGTGATCGATGACTTCGTCCCTTTCGATGGAACCTTGATCCTGAAAAGTAGCCGCACCACTCACGACGTTGACTGTCAACTGTGGGCGGGGCTGAAGTGGCCTTTTCGGTGTAGAGTAGGAAATGGGTGTATTGTAACTGTCGGTGGATTCGTACGATTGGTTGAAGAGCTCGAAATGGTCCAAAAGAGCCAGGTCCTCTTCCATCCGTAATGAAGGGCTCGCCATTGATCCCGGTCAATGGCGAAGTAGTGGACGTTCTTTTTCGGATGTTCTGTTGGTCTGAGTAGGTGTTCTGCAGCTTGGAACCTTGAGTGTATGCTTACATCTGGCAAATTGTTCGTTATATCGTGAAATAGCTGCCTGAGCGCCTAGCTGCCAAGCGATACTTCTCCTTTCGACGCCAGAGAAAGAATAGCAAGATGATTCCTTCACTTCTTTGCTGAATTGGTTGTCGGGGAAGGGCTGATGTCCGTGTTATTGATGCTGGTGGAAAGAGGAGAAAAAGACCGGAAGCAAGGCATTTGGTGCAGCAGTCCGAACCTTATGTTGGGTAGGGCAAAAATAAAAATGTCTCATTGGAGTTGTGATACTTTAAAGTGTAGATTGATGGCGGGAACTTGATACCCATACGCTCACATATAGGTGGCTGACTTGGTGAAAGCAAAAGCTTGGTTCATCTAACTGGTCAGGAAAGAGAAGAGTATCTACACAGTCTCTTTAGGTAGCGAAGAGGTTATACCAAGATGGTGTCTATTACCTATGGCTGCCTGGGAGGTAGTGAAAGGAAGAGAAACAGACCATTAAGAAGCAAACAAGGAAGGGCGTCTCATGCCTGGTTGAAAACTAGGTAGGGCGGGTGAGTAAGACATATTGGACTTTGTTGGGCTTCATCTCGATGTCTAGACCACCTTGCATCTGTCGAATGTCAATGACAGTACCCAGCGCTTGACTGTGACTGGGAGTCTAGACGGTGAAATAAAAGGCTTATCGCATCAGTCTAGACGGGCCCATCCCTGTGTGGATCTTCGACAAGATGATAGCCTCTTTTGCCCACAGATCGAGTGAGACTGGTCTGGTCTGTTCAAACCCCGATGGTATTTTGTGAAGTTACAGCTGTATATATCGTACTGAATGTAGTGGGTGCTCCCCTCATGCAAGCCAGAGAAAAGTCGGTGTGCCTATCGGTTCAAATTTGCAGGCTTGCACAGATCTCGCTCGAGAGGGAGCGAGCTACATGAACCGGCTGGCTAGAACGACAATGTTTCATATCCCCGCTTTTGGCATCAGAGCGGTCGACCAATGATGTCGTAAGGTCTTCACATTCATGCTACAGTGGGCGTCCAAAGCGGCCAGCTGAGAAGCTCAAACTGGGATCGAGCTGACGATTGCAGAACATGGCAAGCGAGCATGCTACGCCACATTTCTCATCATTCTTGTACCGCCAGATAGTATTCATTTAGCGACGTATAAAAGCGTCCACGATGCCCACCAGCTTCGAGTACGACCAGGCCTTTGCAACAAGAGTATAACAGAATAATACAACAACAGTACCACGAAGGTATCACAGTATCCAACATGGGCCAAAAAGTATCCGCCGTCAAAAAGACCGCCGCGCAGCAAGATGCAGAGACCGGGAAGAAAGCCGATGACTCCCTGACTTCTCTCAAAGACCTTGGAAAGCTACAAGGCGAATTACTTGAATTGATTGTCAGGTAAGAACGATATCACCATGTTTTGTGTCACCAGGTAACTGAGTGGCAATGTTTAGAGATGGTAAAGACCCGCAAAAACTCAGTATCAACGGAATGATGTGGGCCGATACTTTGGTACGGTGTGGTGTAGACATGCAAGGCGACGGGATCGCTTCTGAATTCCCGAAAAGATATGGACAATGGGCTGTTGGACAAACTGCCCTGGGCATCGAGTCAGTCATTTCTAACAGCCTAAAAACTCTCTTTAGCACCGCCACCGGTAGCTCCAACAAGACTTCGAAATAGTTAGTTTTCCATACTTGATCACATCCTGAAATCTCCTCTAACTTGTGCAATTTTAGTTTCATAGCCGTCGGGGACATAGGCATGCCGTTGCGAATCGATGTTCATCTGTATACGTACGCTTTCACTTCTGAAGAGCTCATCAAGGTGACGAAGAACGTTGTGATCGTTTCTAGCGTTACATCTGCGATCGAAATCGCGAGTTTGAATGAGAGTGTACTTAGGTCGCAAGTCAGTCTTTGCTACGGTGACGCCAGCGAAGAAATGCAAACGAGCATCTTGGATCAACTCGTGTCGGCTTGGACATCGTTCATGAGGGGGCCGACAAAACCACCCTCCAGTTCCAATGGGCTTACTGGGTAGGAAAACAAAGTCAAACTTACGTTTCACATACTTGAGAATGGAACTATCAACGAACTGAAGGTTGTTGGGAGCATACGCATGTAGATAGTGCTGATAGCTGGATTCGCTCTTTGTTTCGTTGGGGAAGAAGTCATGACTTGTGTCTCTATAAATATCTAAATGTCCAAACATCTATCTTTGTCTAATTCAGGCTCAAAGAAAGGGATCCATATCTCATCCAGAAATTTCGATTTTTCATCACTCTCATGTGGTGTGTTCTGTCACTGTGTAGCGCCATGGGACTTGAAGCAGACGCCATTCTGCTGGATGTAACCGAACAGCAGTTGAGCGGCTGGAAACGCGGTGACAGAAGCTACAGGCATAAACCCTTCTTAGTCCCTGTGATGAGTTGCAAAAGTCGTACGGACGTGCCAGAAATTCCGGATTCGAGGACGACGCAGGGCAACCCGTGGCCACTGCTGATCTTGGTGCTCCTTTCATCAGAAGGATTCTTGACTTGGTCAATACTGCTCCATCTTCCGATATGCCGACTATTCAGGCTGTCGACTTTGCCAGCATGGGCCTGGTAAAGAAGGTCTTGGATCGCACGTATCCCGTTTCAGGTGGAAAGAACCAAGGAGAGGTGGTAGTAGAAGACTTTTGGTTGGGGACGCAGACCATAGCAAAGGCTGTTCAGTGTCATGGTTGGACTTTCAGGGATCAATTTGTGTTGACAGCAAGCTGGAATAAGAGTTACTACGATAAGGCTTTCATAGAGAAGTTTTTGAAGGAGGTGAAAGAAGAGATGATTCGGGGCCTTGAGGCTTAGTTTACGTCGCGGATGCATACAAATACTGATATTAGCGCGATCAATGATTAGACTAACATTTGTTAATAAAGTCACAGTAAACATGATAGGATATGGTAATACTCATTTGACCGTTCAAACAAACCTCACTTGTAATTTTGTAAAATTGAAGCATGGACCTTTATTATTTGTGAAACTAACATAACATAGTAGTAAGACTAAGCGAGTGAATATAAGGAAATTGAGTAAGGATAATGCCCAAGACGAGCGATGGGCAGTTGGGTTCGAAGGCTCTCGAGGGGCCTTCTCGCCCAGCACAACATCAACAGAATAACATATGACAAAGGCAAGAAGGCAGGTAAAAAGTGATGGTCCGTCAAGAAATTGTCCCAATTTCCGAAATGCTTCGACAATAAGCTGCGGACCAAAATTAAGCGATTTCGGGGCAGGTGCCCAGAATAATGCAGTCTGGGTTGACTCCAATGATACAGCGGTCGCCATCCATAACGCTGTCTGCAGGACAAACAGGCTTCTTGATAGAGTAACAGTCGGTGCCCCGGGCAATGTAGCCAGGTGGGCAAGTTGGCCCCTTCTTGAGGACACACTCGCCGTTCTCGAGTGTGAAGCCGTCCTGGCAGGCTGGCTTCTGGTATGAAACACAGTAATCGCCCATTGGGGTGGTGTTGGGAGGACAGTCGGCCTTGAGAACACACTTGCCGCCAGAGAGGGTGCTTCCATCCTGGCATGAAGGGGTTTGGGATCGGGAGATACACTGACCCGTCTTATCATCGAACTCGGTGAAGGGGTCTTCACATACTGGTCCCTTGTTGGAAATGCAGCGGTCTCCTACCAGAGTGTAATCCCCGGAACAGTTGGCGCGAGTGATACAGCTGTCTCCGCTGCGGACGGTATCACGGGGACAAGTTGGCAGGGCATCAGTAACACAGCGTCCGTTCTTCAGGTAGAAAGGAGGGAGACATGATGGTCTGTAGCGGTGGACACAAGCGCGTCTCTCAAGTGAATAGACGTAGTCGGGCTCCGGGCAGGTAGGGTTTCGGATAGAGACACAGTACTCGCCTTCCGGCATCGTGTCGTCAGGACACTTGGAAGTGGTACGAGTAACACACTTGTCGCCCAATAGAACGAGACCGTCCTTGCAGCCAGGCTGAACATCGCCGTAGATACAGTATTCGCCGCTCCTGGTGGTTCCGGGAGGACAGCTGAGAGTGGGCTCGCCGATACAAGAGTTGCCCTTCGGCTTGAGGCCGGTAGGACATTCGGGGATGTGCACGTTGGAGACGCACTCGTCATCGACAACGATTGAGTCACTGGGGCAGTTGGGGCCTTCAATAATACATTCCATGCGAGTAGGGGAGAGCTTGCCATCGGTACAGTAAGGATCCGTTTCGTAAACACATTTGTCCTTGAGGACCTTGAAAGGGCTCGGGCAAAAGGCTTCCTCCTTCTTGTAGCAGACGCCCTTCTCAACAAAACCTTTTCCGCCGTCACACTCAGGATGGCTCCCAGGACTGGTGACGCACTTGGTGTCGCGAAGTTCCGAGTTGGGAGGGCATTTACCGGAGCCTGGGTAATCCTGGGTACAGAAGGTGCCATCGAAGCCTCCAAAGTCCTTGGGGCAGCATGCAATCTTGTCACTGACACGGTCCCATCGGTTCACATATCCGGCCTGGCAGGTGAGTGTATCCCGTCGCTGGCAACGGAAGGCGACCTTATCGAATTTGTAACCTGAAGGGCAATCAGGCTGCTTGTCGGTCGCACATTGGCCATCAATCAGGCTTCCTTCCCTGCAGGAAGGTGGTCTGCTGTATTCACACACGCCGTTTCGGTACGTGGATCCTGAAGGGCAAGACGGACCGCGTTCGTGCACACATGTGTCGCCAGAAATGCGGAAACCGGTTGGGCAGGTTGGGGGTTGTTCATGGATACAACGGCCACCGACTGGCTTGGTACGATCGGGGCAGGTGGGCTCCTTGATGTGCACACACTTGCCATCGACCACCTTGAGCCAGTCTTGGTGACATGTTGGGCCGTCTTCATGGACACAGAGATTACCCTGGGCACGGAAACCTTTTTCAGGACATTTGGGTACTTGATCGGTGATACAGAGGCCGTTGACAATCTTCTTTCCGCCTGGGCAAGTCGGTTCCTTCCTCAACACACACTGGCCGTTATCCAGAACAGTTTCCGGAGGACAGTTGGGCGGGACCTTGGAGGCACAGCCGTCCTTGGTCGGCACCAAGTTCTTATCCTCGCAGACGGGACCAGAGGTGAGGATACAAACACCATTTGCAAAGTGCATGTTAGGCGGACAGACAGTGGACTTGGGATAGACACAGCTGACCCCATTGAAGGTGGTGCCCTGAGGACAACACTTTGTGTTTCCATGAGCGTCGGTGGAAATGAAAATATCATCAAGGGTGATTTTCTTGCCGACTTTCTGGCAGGCTGAGCCCATCAAGCATGAGCCCAATGTGCTAGCCTGAAGGCCCAATGGAGTTGTCAATAGCCCAGAGGAGCCCGCATCGAGGATTGCGTGGGGATCCTGTGCCAAGACGACAGAGCTGGCAAACAAGACAGCTACGTCTCTGAGGCGTGTCATGGTGACAGCGCTGGGGACGGCTTGTATGGGGGATAAAAAATGCTATCGTGGAGAAGTGAAGAAGAAGGTGGTGGTGTGTCTGCTGCTTGGATCCTGTGGCTCAGAGATGGCGTGATGTAATGAGATATAAGTACTTGATGATGATCTGGTAAGCTATCCATTCGAGGTGGACTTCACAAAGTCCTTCAGCTGCAACCAGAGTTTGGTAGATCCCCCGCTCCCAGCCAGCCTCATACCGGGGCGCCCTTAACACGGCTGGTATCGACGGAGTTATGTCAGTTGTAACTGTAATAGACAAGAGACATCGATTCTGTAGAGCCCCAGTAGGGCGATGATGTCAAGGGAGCTCAAGACTCAGATCATGACTTATTATCGAGACATTGCAGAAGGACTCAGCCGCTCCGGGCGGCATATGAAGCGGGGTAGCTCTTCACGCATTCTTCAAGCAAGGAATCTAAGGTTTTTGATCGTAGATCAAACCCAAGACATCTGATCTGAGCCACTCGGGATGCAGCATGATAGTGTCCGTCTCCCCTTCTGGTGAGACCTAATCGTCAACATGTAAGCCCAAAGAGGTCGACTCAAATCCCAGCTTCAAGACTTGCGGGGCAATCTGGGTCTCTCTCTAAAGTCCGCAATCAGATACAGTTACATGTGTTAAGGTAGGTCTTGCGAAGTCTTGAACGTTGATTGTTGCATTTGGCTTTTAATCTTTCTGAATAAAGTAGAAGATCCCGATGATCGTGTGAGTGTCAGCGGTGAATAAGGGAGTGCGTTGTTATTGTTCCGCTGAAAGTTAATACAATATCTCCCCTAAGAGGATTAAGGTTATGCAATAAAAGAGAAAACGCATTGATCTACACTTCGAGGTATCATGGCCGATACCTCAATACACCAACCCCCCAAGATAAGCATAAGGTTAACAAAAAGACCCTCAACAAACCTTCAGTAAAGTTTCTGTTTTTTTCAGACCAGTCACTACGACTGCTCTGCACAAAAGGCCATTAAAAAAAGACCACCACAAGGGGAAACGTTGCTTGAGCTCTGTCGTGTCTGGCTTGCCAATGTTCACTCCCTGGCGACGTAGATGGCTGAGTCTTCTCCCTTTGCCGGTGTTCTGCTTTTTTGACTGCGAGGATCTCTGCATCCTGTTTTAGCTAGATGATCTACAATCTAAGCCCTGCCCTGTTCAGCTGGTTCCCGTCTCGGGGTTGCCAAAAAGTCCCGTTGCCCCATTCGTATTCGTTGAGGCTGACATCGCTTGGAAGTCTCTCTCTTATTGGTGATTTAAAGAAATATCTGGGGGGGGGTATGGAATAGTGCAATGTAATAGTGGTTCACGTTTTTGGAATGTTGTCGAATAGGTGGTGGGGTCATTGGGAACGTTTGAAACATTGAGTGCCCTTTTCTTCTAGCGTCCGGATCTAAGGAATGACGGGTAGTAGATTAGATGAGGAGATAGTTCCCGTGTCTGAAAAGGTGCATAGCGTTATCTTCTCACCTTGTCAGAATGTTAGTGCCTTGGTAGTGGGTTTGTCTTGCGTCGTGGAATGAGGGGATCAAACAAGTGACCCAGGTCTTATAACCCAATAGGATGTGAGACGAGAATGTGTGAGACTTGAGTCATATGCTTTCGGCCGCCAATTCTCCCAATACCCTGATGACGGAGTAAGACTTGTATCCATACGAGACTGAGGCCTCAGACATCAAAGGGTCGAATTAGGATTGATCCCATAGGATCGCTGGGCGGGAATCCGCTGCAAGGAGGGAGAAGACCAGAAAGGTCTAAGACCGGACACGCCCCGCAAATGATGGGATACAGAAGTCTCAGGACCAGTACGGCACTCAAGGTCGTTTATGCTTTGTTTTCATACTTTGGAGCTTAGTTCTGGGTAAAGGACGGAGAAAAGACAGTACCTTTGACCTTTGGAGAGATGACGAGAGATGTTTTTCACATTCACCCGTCATAAGCATGTCAACATGAAATCGATGACTTCAGCTGTCAGCACAAGACTAAATGTCTCGGAGACAATTTCACCCGCGAACGCCACGGTCCGTCCCTGGCGTGACCATGGTCGAGCGGAGAGACCCGTGCCGCTATCTTAGTCCCCTGTCGGAAGATAAGGACAGGGAATGCAAAAGTAAAACACTGTCTTGCGGGCCGAGTGCCGTACCCCCGTAGACAGGATTGTGTTTGGGCCAGATTATTGCGTATGAATCTGAGAACCAGGTAATTTGGGCCGTATTGAGACGTGGGTTGACACGTATAAGTCGACTCTTTTCTGCTGCTTGACTATTGGCATTCTCATCCCTAGTTACCAACATCCTTCTACCAACAACTCATTCTAACTTCGCTTTCTACCTCCCCCTTGCATCCATCTCCATGACTGTCACTATGTCCACCATTATCGCAGACAGGGTCAGAGATAGGACTCTTACTCGAGATGACTTCAAGGACATGGCCAGTGGCGATGACATCAACAAACCGGTTGATGGCAATACGCCTCTCGGTTATGCCGTATTGAACGGGGACACTTACGCAATCCGCCTTCTCATCAATCACAAGGCCAACATCAACAAAAAGTCTCCCAATGGTCTCTCTCCGCTTCATATGGCAGTTGATGCCAAGGAGAATGCAGCCCGCGTCGTTCAAATCCTTCTTGAGAGTCCGGACATCAAGATTGATGAAGAAGACGATTCCTATCCCCATGACACCCCTCTTATGCGGGCGTTGAAGAACAACCCGGATCCTATCATTGTCAAAGCTCTCAAGGACAAGGGAGCGTCCGTCAATACCCCGAACAGCAAGGGTGAGACGGCGCTGGATCTGGCGGATCGTCTTCTGAACGCCAAGGTAAAGGAGGCTCTTGTTGACCCAGACCCTCTCAACCCAACTGGGACCTCACTTACACGGTTCCTCGTTTCGTCGGCGTTCCTCGCACTTGATTACCTCGCACCTAAGAAGCCCTTGCAAGATAGTGTCATCGATGCTTTCAGGGTGATCAACAAAGAGATTGTTGAGCCTCGCACGGCGAAATCGGTAAGCTACTACAAGAGTCAATGGTTAACACAACTAACAGACGCTCGCGCTCGCAGGTATCCCCATATCCAACCACGAAGCCAGAATTGAAATCCATCTTAGACGAAGTCGTCGCCACTTATGGCTTGGAGAGCTTCTTTGGACCGGGCAGCCCGGTCCTGGACAGCATTCTCTTGAAGGCTCATACAGTCGTTACCGACCCGGCTCTCAGCCTACGTTTTACTGCTGCAGAGGTCAGGTCATCCTTTCATATGGCCTTGTACCAGCCTATCATCTATTGCGGTCAGTACCCTCTCCAATCTCTATTACTACGGACATAGCTAACCTGGGTGATGTACAGATGACAGCGGCTCTATGAAAGAGGAAAACCGGTGGCCAAACCAGTCTGAGATCGTCAGTCAAATTGCTGATACAATGAGCTTGTTCTCCTCCGATGAGAAGGGAGCTCATCTCCGCTTCATCAACAAGTCAAGCGGCGGTGACAATCTCAAGGGTGATGCGCTCAAGGCTCAGATGGGCTTCACTCCGGACGGCAGCACCAAGATCGGAACAAACCTGAACAGCAAGATTCTCGAGCCGTTCATCTACAGCGTGACCAACGCAGGAGGAGCTTTCGACCGCCCGATCCTTGTCATCATCATCACTGACGGGTGGCCTACCGAGGAGGCTGAAGACACCTTGCAGAACGCCATCATTACCTGTCAGCAGAAATTGCAAGCTGCCTTCCATCCCCGTGATGGTAAGTCTACATCCCTGCGATCTAGTACAAGACACTAATATTTCACAGCTGTTCTTTTCTCTGCCAACCAAATCGGCAGTGCACCTCAGGCTGAGAAATTTCTGAGCGGCTTAATGGAAGTAAGCAAGCGGCCGGAGTTTGACGGCGTGCTCCGTGTCTCAGCAGAGAAATTGGACGCCAAGTTCGCGGAGCTGCGAAACAACAGAACCACACTCCAATTCTGGATCGATAGCGTATTGTTTGGCCCTTAAAGGGATCATTTGCTGGACATGTTGGAAAGTAGAGATCGTTGGGGTCAGAGGGTGCCTTGGTAGTTGAGATGGTGGATAGCAGGTGGGCATCAGGGGAAGGTTTTAATTTTGCTAGGTAGACTTTTGTTGCTGTAACTGTCTTACAGACTGCTGGAAGTTTATGCAACCAATGCCAATAAAACATATGCTTGGAAAGATACTAGCCTACCGTGATGATTCATTGAAACAGGTGATGCAGCTCTTGGAAAGTATGCCTTATTTGGCAGGCTTTACTCTGCTTTTACGCAAAGTTGACTCTACTTTATAACCGATAACAACAAAGTAAGCAGCTTGGGGGTGGGTTGGCACGATAACGTTGTGTCCCGTTCGCATGGATTACCCTGTATCGACAGACTCTTATTTACTTCCGTTCAGTGAATTCCTCATTCTTCTACTACATCAGCTGCAAACACAGAAACCACCCTTCCTATGGTGTCGATCAGTTGGTGCGAGTATAGATATATTGAATTATGCTTGAGGAATGCAACACGTGAAGCACAGACGTTGTTGATGCCGCGCTATTCCTTGCCTCCAATATCCGCTGGGACGAAATCACTTTGCTGTCGGTATTGCAATCTGCGGGACAAGACAACTGATTTGTCAAATGCTTCATCCAGGCTTCTGCGCTTAACTTTTAATACTGCTAATCTCACTGACCAGCGGTCGATGACACTGTAATAGATAGCATACCCGAAAATTAAAATCGTTTTGATAAAAGATAACAATACTGCGATTTATCGACCTTAAGCTCTTCTAGCTACCCTATACAGCAAACCAAACAGAAGGTAATGTAAGTAAGCATAAGCTGTATAACTACTGTTCTAACATAAGTATAACTTCGTATTTATAACTGCATAGAGTAAGTCCCATGATTGGTATTAACAATAAGATTGTGTACAGTTAACCTTTCTGCCATGGAATGATTCATTTACAATTTTTGCTTTACAGTTATTGCGACATGCGCATCATACGTTCTCATAGAGTTGCTTTGTACAGACGTAAGTCCTCTTCCTTGTTAACGTACATTTCTCAATTCACATACCTGTTTGGAGCGCCGCAGCCAGGATCCCATAAGACATATGGTATGTAATGAACCTTGAGGCACCCTGTATTCTACTGCGTCACTAGCTGTCTCAGTAGTTGTCTCTTTGAACTTGACTTATCCGCACTTGACAACTCCAAGGCTCAATTGGGACGTGATGGAAGTGAGACAAAAGGGACAAGAATGTCCCAATTTGAGCTTTTAGTCTCTCGGAGTACAGAAGTCAATCGTTCTGTGGATCCAAAACGCTGCAAGGGGGTACGTTTTCCAGAAAGAGTCGGGTGTGTCTTATGTGAATGTCTCAGATTCGCAGATCATACCCTCAGCTGAGCCGCTTTCTTTTGATTCGTCATCTTTGGAATGCAAGCTCGTATTGAGATTGTGACATTCCTTATCAAGATCGATAGATCTCACCGGTGAGTCGGCTCGTGCCGCCACCAGTTTAGCTTCCGAAGGGTTAGCTCGGTGCTTCGGGGGGTCGGGCGATACTCCTGGTGGATTGCTGACCAACCTCGTTGCCTGCATCAACATGACGCTGCGATCGCATGAGACAATCGAATTGGGTTTCAGCCGTGCAACTTGCTGTGATTGAACGGACACGCCCCAACGACTAAGAGTAACCTTGTCCAAAAGCTTGTCGGAACTATTGCATCTGCCGACGCTAGTATGAGGGCGTCTCGGACGGTTGCGATAGCCGTAGCAAAGGGCCCTGTGATGCTTCTACGAAAGCTATCGAGTGGACGTGTTCCTCGCTTGATTGGTCGCCTGAGAAAGATTTATGTTATCTTGCCAAGGCAGCAGTCTGTGGAAGGGGTGGCTGGCCTGCTTGGAATGAGTCCTGTCGATATTGTCCGTGTCTGTCTCGCTGGACTAATCAAGTCGATCATGCCCTGATTCTGAGGTTTGAGCCTCCGATGGTAAGTGATGCAAGGGAGAACTGGAATGTTTTGTCTTCCTCCATTTCTTCAATGGTGTAGACTGCGTGAGTACCTCCTCGAGTTGTCATTTTTGAGGGTCAACTTTCAAGACGGACAATTCAAATTAACACCCCGAACAAACACAAATATGAAACTATTGCTAATGAAGGTTCCAGTACAAAAGTATGCACGCAGCCCTCTCTGTGAATAGAACTGCTCTATTCCGTGTCTCGGTAAGCTCTACTCCTTTTGTCTTACGCGCATAAACTGAGACAAGGTTATCGCGGGGTTTGAGCCTGTGGGGGAGATACCGCCTCCCCTTTGCAGCAAACAGTCGGTATCTTCCCGTGTCTTAGATGGATCAAATTCCTTTTGTGACGAGGTATGCATGTGTATGTGATGAAGCGCCACTATTGACGATGTGAATCGATTTGAGTGACTCTTATGCATGAGAGATCAGCTGTGTCAAGGCCAAGGGCTATCATGATGATCATACTATCATCTCAATGTGTAAGAGTGACTGAAACACACGCCTGTTCCAGCTTAGATGCATCTGAATCCACTTATGCCAATCTCACTCACAATGCCATCTGGATAAAGTTTAAGGCTATGGAGTATGGGGTCTGCAAGCATTTCCGGTTCCAAACTGGCAGGTAATAATGATGAATTGACTTTTCGGTATATGCAAGTTCCGGTAATAGATATCGGAACTCCTTCAATTCCTCGGGCTATTTGTGGCGTTGTTGGATCTCATGTTCCCCTCACCTTTGAGATAGTGTTGTCAATCTTGACTCAAAAGGGCACATCCTTTCAGCCCGCGTGTTGTAACTCATGGCATGTGACGCAGACAGTGATAGATCTGCCTGCGCGAGAGAATGTACTCTCCAATTAACACGGCTCGGGGGCCTCGGAGGCCACGCCATGAGATCTTTCTGTTTCGGATCACTTGCCAAGTCCGATATTATCGAGTTGGTAGCGGAAGAAGAATGGGCCCTTTTACTTCTCAGCAGTCTAACTAAAGGCGGTTACCGAGTTATACGTCATATAACAGTGCAATTTGTCCCCGTACATTGAATGACCCGATACTTTGCATTTATTAGGTGGTCTATCACCGAGACGAATACAGACTTCGCATATTCGAACACCTAATTCCCTACCAAACCTGTCTGCGGTGTCCGCATTGGCCTTTTGCGCTTTCAATATGGCTTGGTCGGTCCGAGTCTGCTTGGCTCTGGGAGCTCTTACTTTGGCAGCACAGGCTCAAGAATGTCCGGGAGTTGGTACCGATAAGGTGTAAGTCTCACCTCTCTTTTCATGGATATCACGGAGCTAACCTCACCCAGATCCCGTGTCAAGTTCAAATCGTACTCTAACTCTCAAACCTTTGCCTTACCTGGAGACGGCGAACTCAATTTCTTGAACAACGTCGCGACCTTACAGGACTGCGCCAACCATTGTGCGGTCAACGACCTCTGCAAGGCTTCCGTATGGAACGAAGATACCCACGAGTGTCGACTCATCAAAGACACCGATGGTTGTCAAGATGAAGAGCCCGGCCATCACTCTCTGTGGAAAGTAGGCTTCATCGACGCGGAGGATAACGTCGGATGTTCTCAACAGGAAATCGACGCGAAGTGTGCTGATAAAGAAAACGCTGCGCGCCAAGAGGCTGAGAAAAAATGCGACTCACGCAGCGACGACCTCAAGGCCGAAGTAGCACGCCTCCAAGCCGAAAACTCTGCTCTTCGCGCCGCCAAGAATCAGGCAGAACGAGATCTGGCCGACGAAAAGAACGCCAGAGAAGAGGACAAGAAGACCCTCAATAGGTACTGGCAAGCTAAGCTCGATGAAGAGATCAACAAGCGAAGGCAAGCTGTCAAGGACGCTCGAGACGATGCCGAACGCAACTGCAGGTCAAAGCAAGACAAGGATCTCCAGAACCAACTTGATGAATGCAAGGCTAGAAGCAATACAGACAAGGCAGAGCGCGAACGTATCGAGAACCAATGTGCTGAGGATCGCAAGCGTTGTGCTGACGGTTATGACAAGCTCAGTCAGAAATGCGTTGATGACCTGGCCAAGGCCAACCAGAAGGCGAAGGACTCTGACAACAAGTGCAATGACTCCCTTCGACAAAAGGATGACCAACTTCAACAATGCACTGATAACCTCAAGAACGTCAAGGACCAACAGAAACAGTCAGAGGACCAATGCAAGGCAGACAAGGCCAACCTTCAAAAGGAATGCGAAAACACTCGCAACAGCGACAACACGGCGTTGGAGGCTAAATGTCAAGCTGAGAAGGATATCATCAACAGGCAGTGTGCTCATGACCTCGACTCTGCCAAGAAGGAGCAGAAGCAATGCGAGAACAAGTGTCAAGCCGAGAAGGACGTCATCAAGAACCAATGCGCTCATGATATTGACTCTGCCAAGAACCAGCAGAAGCAAGGTGAAGACAAGTGTCAGGCGGAGAAGGAAGTCCTCAAGAACCAATGCGCCCATGACATTGACTCTGCTAAACAGCAGCAGCAGCAGCAGTCCGAGAACAAGTGCCAGGCTGAGAAGGATGCCATCAAGAACAAATGTGCTCAAGACGCTGATGCTGCGAAGGACGAGCAGCAGAAGAAACAGGAGGCTAAGTGCGAGAAGGAGAAGGATGCCATCAACCAACAGTGCACTAAAGATCTCGCTGATGCCAAGAGCCAGCAGCAGAAGGAGGAGTCCAAGTGCCAGAAGGAGAAGGATGACCTTGACAAGCAGTGCAAGGACAAGCTCACCCAAGAGCAGAAGACTTCAGATGATAAATGCGAGAGCCAGAAGGATGACCTTCGCAAGGATTGCGAGGACAAATGCAAGGCCTCGGCGCGGGGCAAGGATGACATCTGCTACAACCCCGGCGGCTTCACCGCCTGGCCCAACACACTTCCACCCTTCAGCGTCGACGATACCAAATATGTGCTGAAGCCTAACACTCATGTAAACCCAGGAAGGTTCTCACTACGCGAGGCTAGTTCACCCGCTGCCTGTGCCAGGGACCACTGCAACAACGACAGCACCTGCCTTGCCGTTCGGTGGGACGTCAATACGGTAAGACAACCAAGTAATTGTTCTCATTCACTGCTAACGTTCTCTTTTAACAGCCTGATAAATGTTATGTCTTCCTCGACTCGCCGTACAGTCCGTTCGAGACGAACCGCATGAAGAACTACCCCAACTCTTACATGATCTTCAAGGGTGACAAGATCTAGTAAACATTCTCTTGGAAGGTTTTTTAGCCGAGTAACGTGCTGTATGACTGTTGCTGGTTTTATGTTGGTGAACGAATCTAGTTTGAAGCAGGAGGGGGATGGACGGGATGGATGGTGAGGATGAATTTGTTAAGACGGTTGTCGGATAGGAAATAGATAGTAATCCAACTTTTCTTTTGTATGAAAACTCTTGCTTGCGTGAAATCATGATTGTGGGTACTATTGTTTCGTCTGTGTTTGCGGATAGGAAAGCCACTGCATAACAAGCCTTCTGTCATAGGTAGGTCGTTTCGTTCTTAAAGCTCTGTAGCGTGGACTGAACCAAGAGACCGATTTGAAAAAGACTCCAGTCGCTCATGTAATGGTGTCATGCAACGATAGATTACTAATCGGCAAGAAACGAGACATCGATACTCTTGCAGGTGGGCAATAGAAAGATTATCTGCTAAGGTCTCTTATGCTTACGGCAGCCAATTCTTCCGGCACTCTTGCGACTGCCTAACCCTTCGATACTTAGTCATATTTAGGAATCTGGGCCTAGAGCCCGGATCACCTCGAATGCCCCAGGAGTCTCCGCCCAAGCAGCGATGTTGTCTCGCTGCAGACTGCGCGCTACTCCTACTGCCAACACCTCCTCTTCTCCATCCTCGCCAGACGGTTCTTCTTGAATCAGCTGCCAGAAGTAACGCTCATATGTGCTGATGGACCTGTACAACAACCTCACCTGGCTTTTCACCTTCTGGATAAGATCGAAAAGCTCTTGAAAGCTCCCCAGAAGGATATCGGGTCGTGATTTAACAATGCTGCCGACCAGCTGACTGCGGATAGCCTCAACGATTTCTGCAGGGATCCTGCTGCCTCTGGAAGTCCTTGTAGCATTCTGAATAGCTTGGAGATCAAGCAGAACCCGGACCTTGATTAGAAGCACAGCTGCGACGTGGCTCGAGTTGTAAACCGGCCCATCAATCCAAGCTTCCAGAGGATCGTCAAGGACATCAGCGTTGTCGACATCCATTTCTGGAATATCCATGTCGTCCCGATCAGCTTCGTCAGCAGCAGCATACCACTGCATTACACCATAGGCAAGTTGGCCCTCGCCAAGACGGATTAACAGTCCAGGAAGAGCATTGCGAACCTGCAAGACTTTGGTAGGAGAGAGTATGAGCATTTCTAAGAAATGAGCCACAGCCTCTTCAACAGCATCCACGTGTCCGCCAGGGCCACCAAAGGCCTCCAGCATGGTATCTACCATGCGATAGCGCGCGCACCAAAGTGTGCATTATATTG